>JASANC010005461.1:0-16088 GCA_030248135.1 Theristus sp. LFF4_11
TGTGTACCACATCAGAGACTTGAAAAGAGTTGTCGAGCCAAGTCTCTCACTGCTTAGACAAAGCCATATTCCTCCTTTTATATGCGTCTCCCGCATTTTTAGATAATTTATTCTCAGCTGGCTATGGTTGTTCCTTGCACTGAGTAAACAACCGTAAATCTTCTGGGAAACAGCAGCCTTTGCCGGTAAACGTCGTGTTTATTGTAATGTTCCCAAAAAAACTAGGAGTTGTGTTCCCTCTCTCTACAACGTTCCCTACAACTTGGCATGTAAGCGTTGTGTTCCCTGCTCTTTTCTCCGTGTGGTACAACACGCAAATGGTCTGTGCACCCATGATGCAATCTTCTTTCTTAACTTTCAGCAAGGCGGTCAAGTGAAGTCAGCAGCGCGAACGAGACGCGAAAAGGAGAATGCCGAGTTTGAGCAGTTGGCCGGATTGCTGCCGTTGCCGTCTGCGATCACAAGTCAACTGGACAAGGCATCGGTCATCCGTCTGACGACCAGCTACCTACATTTGCGAACGCTGTTTCCCGGCGGTAAAACAAGCGGACGTGCTTCTTTCTTTCCATGTTTTTGCATCGAACGGATGCTAGCAGTCACCGAACGTATAACGGATTAGTAGCTAGCAAGACTAACATATCTGCGATTCAATTCAGATAATTTTGACGAACAAAGCAAAATAAACTTGATTATGATTGACTAAAAAGTGATGTTCAACTGTGCAGGAATCTCTCATCGTCATCCCTACCCGCACTTTCATGGAGTGCTACCCGAACTGAACGAGATGGCGTCGCATCTGATGCAGGTTGCAAGCGTTGAATTCTCGTACTATTTTTGTTGGACATTGTCTTGTTGCGGCAATCAGTGCGACAACATTGGATAGAAATCGGTTTCTTTGCAGACACTCGATGGTTTCGTGTTCGTGGTTTCACCGTTTGGCCGCATCATGTATATCAGTGAGACTGCGTCCGTGCATCTCGGCATGTCGCAGGTTGGAAACGTTTGGGAACGTGATGTAGATTTCAGACAATATCGCAGAATATTGGTCTGACTTTGGAGAGTCATAATTCAACAAAAGTTCAACAAAAAGCTAATGGCTGCTAAACAACTTTTGGCAAACCCAGAACTGTATTCAAACAATTGTTGACTTGAAAGTTGTCCCTATTATCAACATTGCTTCCAAACAATTATCATCCCTCACTTTGACAGGTCGAATTGACGGGCAACAGTTTGTTTGAGCACATTCACCCTGAAGATCATGCTGAATTAACGCGTGTGCTCAGCGCGCAACTGCCAGAGGCCGCCATCACGCAAGTTCCCATGGAAGGTAGGCTGAAAAAAGTGCACGTTATTGAAAACTAGAACTCGGTTTTAAGATGTTTTCTTATCCTTTGAGCATTTATACCGCAATGACTCTTTGAAAAAAAAAACATTTCAGGCGAAATGGAACTGGAGCGCCACTTTTCGGTGCGCATCAAATGCGTGCTCGCAAAACGCAACGCTGGACTCACTGATCAGGGCTATAAGGTACATACGTTTGAAAAACTCAACATAAATTCACTGTGACTGAGACAAATTTCACGGATACAGCTTCAACTTTTCACGCGTGAACAACGCAAATTCATCAACATGCAGCATGCCAACACTTTTCAGGTGATCCATTGCAGCGGTTACCTGAAGTTGCGTCGTGTCTTCCCGGCGTTCGATGCCGATCCGGCTCGCTGCAGCATGCAGAACTTTGGACTGATGGCGCTCGGCTACACGCTGCCGTCGACGGCCGCAACCGAGATCAGACTGTCAAAGCAGATGTTCATGTTTCGCGCGGATTTGACGCTGAAATTGGTGTTCATTGACTCCGGGTTGGTTTCTTCATTATTTTCGGGTTGGCAAGCTTGTTGAATGTTGATTTTTTGTGGTCACAGTTTTCTGCCTTGTTTCGGCAACACGATAATAAAAAGTATCAAACCCATGCAGGACCAACGAGCTGTTCCACCACGAGCTCAGCAAACTCGTCGATCGATCGCTCTACGAGCTGGTGCACGTGCACGACGTGGAAAGCGTCCGTGAAGCGCATCTCACCGGTCGGTCGAAAAGACTTGAAGAATATCTGAAATCTGAATACTTCGTCATTTTTTGAAACAAAAAACTGAAAAAAGGCTGTGTGCTTGCATTTTCAGTTTTGTCACGTCACCAATCGACCAGCAAAAACTATCGCATGCTGGCGGCGGATGGCGTCACGAGCAGCTGGGTGCAGACGCACTTTGCGCTCGTGCAACTGAGCCGATCGTCACGGCCGAATTGCATTGTCGGCATTACGAATATCATCAGGTGTGACATGGACGAAAAGAGAAACAAGAATGATTTTCTTGCAATGATAAACGGCTAATGGCGGATTGGTCGTTGGAATGGGTAGAGCCAAAGATTACTGTAGTGTTTGACGTTTTTCTTCTTTTATCCCATTTACAACTTTTCGCTGTGCATTGTGGGTGATTGGCCATTAGTTTCCATAGTTTCTGTCTTAGCATTGACGATTCATTCTGATCACATCATTGGTCTCAAACTAATCCTAAAAAACCGCGCTCACGTTTCACATGTTTCACATGTAAAATACGGTTTTCTTTTGAACGATTTGACGGTAACGTTTTGACATGAAATACTTTCCTCTAAAAAATAGAATCGATTTGATCAAGCCTTTTTTAAGCAACGAAGGCGATCCACCATCAACACCGAGTACATCTGGTCAAGCTCAATCACAACTCGAAGGTTCACAACAGCAAATGTCCGTCGTTCGTTATGGCTCCAGTAGTACCAGTGGCCCAAGGCAACAGCGTCTGCCACCGCTCGAACCACCAACCCCTCAGGCGCTCCAAGTTGAAGCGACCACATCCACACCGCACATTCACCACGCTTCAACCACCACTGAACACCACGCACCACCATCCACTTCGGGCTCCTCTGTTGACTAGCAACTCATTTTTTTGTACCACGACCCACGCAAATCGTAAAAACGCAGACAGACAGTTGTTTTTTAAACGTAAATTGCATCTGCATCGTAAACGCAAAGTCAACAGAAACACCGGCCACTAGTTTTGTCGGTGACGAAAGCATCGACCCTAGTGAAAATGTTTTTCTTTCATTTTTTCATGCTGTTTTTGTTGTCATGACTTGTTTTTTTGACACACCGTATTTATATTTATTGCAAGCGGTTTTGGACGCCATTTAGTCGGCCGCACTTTTGTATTTTCATGTCTGTAAACTGAAAAGTGTAAGCGCAAGTTGTTGCTATAGTTTTGCATATTAGCACCAGTTTTGTATCGTCGTTAGGTGAATGCTCTTTTTCATTGGCTGCATTGAACTGTTACTTTTTGTTGTGCTGAAAACTAAACTGTAAGCAATTCAAGACGCCGTCTGTGTTTCTTGGTTTCGATTTTTTCAATGACACCAATAAATAAATGTTGTCATTAAAACACTGATGATCATCATTCATTTCGTGCACGCCGCATGGTGAGACTGTTTTCTTTGGCACCAACAGTCAAGGATTGCTCGGTTTTGTGCCGCAGATCGCAATCAGTCTATTAACCACCAAAGGTTTTTTGGCAAAACTACGTCACAAGTTCAGAAAAAACTAATGATCTGTGATGCCGTTTTGTCTCACTCGAAACTAGAGATAGCATCAATTTTGCAGTGGCGATGAACACAAAAAACACGAACAGACAGTCTGGCGTTGTCTTCAAGATCGCAGTCATTAATCAAGCTGCAAGCGGCAGTTTCTTTTCATCCTGATGATTTTTTAGCAAAACTAAAAAAAACCGAAAACATGACATTTTCCAAATGAGAGAATAAAAAGAACACTGCGCGAGTGAATCAGCATGGATCAAACAAAGAACAACAGCAGCAACTCAAAGCAAGAATTGGCAAACCAAGAAGCACACCGATGTTGTTAGCTGAACACAAGAAGCAGACTAAGAAGCTGATAGAAGGAGCAACAAGATGATCGTTCTGCTGGACACGATTCTGGCATTTGGACTGTTGAGCACCCTGGCGTTTAGCGTGCTCACGGTCACGAACGAACAGAACGAGGCTGCAGAGATACTGGCCTTGTACGACAACCTGGACTTTCACTCGCCCTTGGTGAACACGGTCGGACTGTGGCCGAATGCAACCGTACCGTATTTGTTCGTTGCTGGAGACACGGCCGCAAGGGACCGCGTTCGAAAGTTGATGTCATGGATACAGGTGCGCACTGTCGGAAAACGGTTTGATAAACTTTGGAATACTGTACAGTGTACACATTATAGTTGCCATGGTAACCGTAAAAACCGTCAACCACGGGCGGTACGGTTTTACCGTACCGTACCGTGACCGTACCGTTCGATTTTTCGAATGACCAAACCGTATCAAAACCGTACCGTCATCAGAATTACAATTACCGTACCGTGACCGTACCGTGGAAAATTTTGGCAAACCGTATCGAAACCGTCGTATTTTTTCCAAAATCGACGGTTTGACCAACCTTTTTTGTGTGCGTGTGCTGTGCGTAGCGTGGCGTGCGTTTGTGTTTTCGTTGGTATCATATCATGCGGATGCGCGAACGAGCGAAGCGAGCGGACAGCGCATCACGCATTATATGAACCGTTACACCCCGCGCGCGTTTTCCGTATAAAGATGATGTCGTGCAGCGAACACAATATAGGCTGCGACCAAATTTTCGCGACACACGAAACGAACATCCAAAGTTGTATGGTGTGCCGCGGAGAAATTTTTTTCTAAGGACTTTACATACGTTCTAGACACGAATTACGTATTCTGAAAATCGTGTTACTTACTTATTTTCCTTGGTATTTTTTCTGATATGTAATCATATGTGTTCGCCCTTTCAATTTTTATCTGTGACACTTTCACAGTCGAACAAAATTGTTTCCTGGGGTAATTCCACCTGGAGATTTTGAAAATTGGGTTAATTTTTTGCCCCGATCTATTTTTGGGGTAAAAATTGGGAATTTTTCAAAAATCGAAGGGTTTTTACCTGGTTTCAAGTATTCGCCCTTTCAATTTTTACCTGCGACAATTTCACAGTCGAACAAAAAAGTTTCCTGGGGTAATTTCATGCGAAAATTCTGAAAATCAAGTTAATTTTTGCCCCAACCCTTGTTTTGGGGCAAAATTTAGGTTTTTTCAAAATTTTAAAGGATTTTATGGTGTTAGAAGTGTTCGTCGCTTCAATTTTTGTCTGAAGTTGTTCCAAAACCGAACAACAAAGTTTCCTACGGTAATTTCATTCGAAGACTTTGAAAATCAAATTAATTTTTTTGCCCCGACCCTTGTTTGGAGCAAAATTTGGTTTTTTTTTCAAAATTTCAAAAAGGATTTTATGGGGTTAGAAGTGTTTGTTCTTTCAATTTTTGTCTGAAGTTGTTCCAAAACCGAACAACAAAGTTTCCTGGGGTAATTTCATCTGAAGATTTTTAAAATCAAATTAATCTTTTTGCCCAGACCTTTGTTTTGGGGGCAAAATTTGGGTTTTTTCAAAATGTCAAAGGATTTTATGGGGTTAGAAGTGTTCGCCAATTCAATTTTTGTCTGAAGTTGTTCCATAACCGAACAACAAAGTTTCCTATAGTAATTTCATCCGAAGATTTTGAAAATCAGGTTAATTTTTTGTTCCGACCTTTGTTTGGGGCAAAATTTAAGTTTTTATCAAAATCTCAAAGGATTTTACCGCGTTACAAGTGTTCGCCCTTTCGATGTTTGTCTGAAGTTGTTTCATAACCGGACAAAAACTTTCCTGAGGTAATTTCATCTGTCGATTTTGAAAATCTACCTAGTTTTTTGCCCCAACTTTTTTCTGGATAATAGTACCCGGTAAATAGTACCCGGCCGATAGCAGCCTGGTCGATTGCAGCCCAGTTGACACCAGCTTGGTCTACAGCAACGCGGTCGATAGCGGTCTTGTAGATAGCGGCCCAAAAACAAGTTTGGTTGATAGGGCTCCAGTTAAGGGCTTAGTCTATGGCGGATCAAAAGTTTTTTTGAAATTTAAAATGACTCAATTAAAAGCTGGAATACTAGAGAAAAGTGCGCTTTATGCGCATTTAAAAGGTGGAATATGATCAGTAATTATGAAAGTCATGTGCTAATCAGAATAGACCCTTTTCAGAACAGAATATACCCTATAGACATATACAATGTTGACACAAGAATAGGAATCATATACAATACGTCCGACAAAGGTTTTAGTTTGAAACAGCATGCAAAACGTAAAAATTGGTGCTATCTTTTAACGTTTTCCAGAACCAATTTTTGTATTACCGTATTACCTCTAATAAACCCCCATGGGGTTTATTTCTTCAGCGACTTCTGGGGGTGGGGGTTTATTTTTGGGGGGGGGGGGGGGTTTATTTTTGGGGGGGGGTTTATTTGGAAACCATTTTTAGGGGTGGGCAAAATGGCAAAAATACCTTCCATGGCAGGAAGGAAGTCGCAGAAACTTCTACTCTACATAGATATTTCCTTTTACAACAGCCTTTTGTAATGAAATTACCATTAACTCATACATTTGGGGCCTTTGGTAGCACAATTTCATCATTTTCACTGCAACCAGCCACTGAATTCACTGTTTATGTGTATGTTTTTCTGGGTATGTGTTTCAAACAGGTTTCCAATAATCCCCCATGGGGGATTATTTTGGGGGGGGGGGGGATTATTTGGAAACTTGTCGAGGGGGTGGGGGTTTATTTTTGGGGGGGGTTTAATTTTGGGGGGGGGTTTAATAGAGGTAATACGGTATTTATAGCTAACCGTTTATTTTAACTATTGTTTTGTCAACTAAAATAAGAAAAATAAAGTGAAATTGTTTTTTGGTGTTTATTCTATCTTTCAGTGCAATAAATCAGAGCTTCAAATTTCTTTGCTGCAAGTCTTAAAAAATCTGAATGTGAATATCTATGTTATGTGAATAAAAGTCATTTAAGACATAAAAACTAACCAACATAGATTTGCAACCCTTGAGCTAAAAACTTAAAAATGGTTTTTCAAACTAAAAACAAATACGGTAATTTGCTGTGGCATCGGCAACCAATGCACTCATTCTAGCATTGTTCTGCAATGTTGGTGTTTTTGTGGTCTATCTAATCTATGACAAATTCAACCACCATCCCAAAAAACTTAAAAGAACAAAGCGAAAGTTAGAAAACGGCGCAAAGATTTTTCACAAAGAAATTGATTAGTGGCACCAATCATAATTACTGATCATATTCCACCTTTTAAATGCGCAGAAAGCGCACTTTTCTCTAGTTACAAAATTTAACGTTAGACTTCTGGGGCGATCTTTCATTCCAGTGAATAAATACTTTTATACAGTGCACTTTCATAAAAAGTACTGAATTCTGAATTTATGGCCGAGAAAAATATGTAACAATAGGTATTCACACAACAGACCGGTCACATTGGATAGCGTTATTTTGCCACATTACGAATGCAATGCGTTTTGTTTCGATCGTGTTCAGGGCGTTCAAAAACTCAGCTTCCGCAACTTTGGACCCATGGGTTACGGTATCGGGTCTTGAAGCGATCTTGCTGAAAAGTGCATTTTGAGGCGTTTTAACGCTGAAGTTTTTCTAGGGCGTGCTTCTTACCCACTCTAGAGGCGTTTATCGATCGTAGCTCCAGTTCTGAAAACTGCTCAAACATTGTTTCTCCAATGAAGGTTTTCGAAGCCTTAGGAACATACTGGCACACGGTTTTGAAAATTACCTAAGGCTTCGCAAGCCTTCATTTTGGCGGATTTTAATTTGAACGATTCCGAAAAGATTTTTAATAGGCCAAAATCATTTAAAATCGAGGCTTGCGAAGCCTTAGCTTACCTATAAAACTGTCTTCCTGTCGGTTTCCTAAGGCTTGCAAGCCTTTATTGAAGTAACAAGTATCATGGACCTGGGGTTACGGTAGAGTTCCGATAGTCATCTCTAGAGTCAATAAGAACAACGTCCCAGAAAAAAAACTTCAGCGTTCAAATACCTCAAAATGCAGTTTTCAGCAAGATCGCGTCAAGACCCGATAACATAACCCATGGGTCCAAAGTTGGGTTAGCCGAGTTTTTTACGTCCTGAACACGATCATGAAAAAACAAAACGCATAGCATTCGTATGTGGCGAAATAACGGCTATCCAATGTGACGGGTCTGTTGTATGAATACCTAACAATCTTCAATATTTCGGTTTCAACTTCCGTTGCCTTGCGCTATTAATCAAAGCCATGCGTTTGCTGCAATTCAACATCGCCTGAGTGCACGGCGTGGCGACTCCGCAAGTGAACGCGACAAGAATTTCTGTATCCGCGAATTTTCTGCGTCAACAGCGTCAACCAGTGAGTTGCTAAGGGGTATGCCAACCGGCAACACGCGCAAGCGCACATGCACGACAGTGGTAACAGAAGAAGGACGCCTGTAGCAAACGTAAACACCGGATTCGGATGCTCACGGTCACATTTCAGTCGAACGCAGTTCGGATAGCTTGTGAATTTGTTGTTTTCTGGGTATGATACAAACGTAGCATTCGCTGAGTTGTGTCCCGTCCAAAAGCCATGATCACAGCAGTGGCCAAACTCATTGTTGCCAAACTCTTCGTGACAGCTGCAGCAGATTTCCACCCGTTTGCTGTTACGACCAGGGCCGATATCGGGACAGCGGAGGCCACCGCTCTTGTTGACAAATGCGAGCCATCGGTCGTGGTTTTGATTAGCGTTTGTAACTTCTTTGATAGCTGCGAAACCAAACCAGGTGCATACGATGAGCGCAAATGTGAATAATAAGCAAATTTCGGCGGACATTATGATCAGCAAAATTGTGCACGAATCGTTTAGGCTGTGGTCGGCGGATTCGAAAGCTGAAAAATAATAATGACAATATTTCTGTTTGTGATCATCATAAAAACTGCAGAAAAGTGCGCTTTCTGCGCATTTAAAAGGTGGAATATGATCGATATGACGAAATATGACGCGATATGCCGGTTTGCTCGTTGTCGCCAAGGGAGACGTGGCCGTTGGGGCATCACGCTCTTCTGACACCAATTTATCATCCGAGTTGCATGCTCACGTGTGTTCGTTGGCCAACGGCCAGCAACCAACTGGATTTCCAATTCTGTCCTGCAATTGCATGTACTTGTATTGCTGAGCAAAGCATACAACAAACAGTTGTGATGCGAGTGGGCCAGCAGCGAAATTTCATCATGATCTCATGTCACCTGATGGAAAAAAACAAACGCACCACGTTAGCAATGACATGATCACGGTGTGGTTCCAGTACAGTATCCCTGCACTAGCTCACAATACCTGTGTGCAAAGAATGAAGGTCGCAGCTCTTGTTGTGTTCTCTGCAGGACACAAACAATATTTAGGTAAAAATGTGCTTTCTGCACATATAAAAGCTGGAATTAATATGAGCAGCTTTTGCTAAATTATATGCACTGCTTCAGACAATGCGCTGATCACGTGTTTTGGGTTAGTTTTCTTATGTGAGCAACTGTATATACTGAATCGTGACGATTTCGGGCGAATCGCCGTGGAAATTGGCGAAATCGGCTCAAAAACCATAAATGAGAAACTGTTGTAGTCCGGGGTAATTCAATGCACGCGCTGATTACGTATTTTGAATTAGTTTTCTTATGTGAACATTCTACATACTGAATCGTGACGATTTCGGGCGAATCGGCCGTGGAAATTGGCGATATCGGTCCAAAAACAAAAAAAATGAGAAACTAGTTTAGTCCGGGGTAATTCAATGCGCTGATCACGGATTTTGAGTTAGTTTTCTTATGTGAGCAACTGTAGATACTGAATCGTAACGATTTCCGGCGAATCGCCGTAGAAATATGTATAGGCGAAATGGGTCCAAAACGAAAAATGAAAAACTTGTGTTGTTGCCGAATGTAAAGTTCAGAAGAATGTGTGCCCAACGAATTTTGAGTTTGGTCCGACCTTCGGGGCTTATGTAAAAGTCAGAATATTATCTAAAAATGCGGGAGGCGGAAAAAAAGGTGGAATATGGGCTAATAGGTGTAAGCAGTGAGAAACTTGGCTCGACAACTCCTTTCAAGTCTCTGACGTGGTACACACGGATACAAGTACATAACAACCATATTTTTCGCCGTTTATTCATTATTTCGGTTGCACTTGGCAACCCTCGTTCTCGTATTACATTGTAGACAAATGAAACTTTGACGTTTGCAGTATTTCTGGCATTTAGCGAGCGACCACTAAAACGACTAAAATAACGATCAGACTTTAGATCCTTGACACTGGTTTGCACACGACAAAGTGTATCGCAGAGGCATTGGTGAATTCAGAGTCTCCTTCTGTGGCAAAGGCAATGGCTCACGGGACGGAGACACATATAGTGCTGTAGTAGCACAGAGCATATACTGTAGATAGATCTATTAGAAACTGCTGCATCTGCGAACTGATGTACGCAATGATAGGAAATGACTGACTGCTCAGGTGACCTCCTGCGTGCGCTTCGAGCCTGCGAACCTCAGACGTATCGACGAGCAAGCGATGATCATCATACGCCTGCACGGCCTTGGCTGTCGATCGGCAATTGGACGCCGCACTCACTTGGAACAGCCACAGTGAGCGGTTTGCTTTTGGAATCAATCAATTTATTTAGCGCTGTCGTGTTTTTTTTCGATATTCCCGAAAGCACCAAAGAGAGAGAGAGAGAGAGAGATAACGGCTGAGAAAAGAGGGGTCTCGGTGGCGAAGTGGTCTTCGGCACTGGCTCGGCATACCCAGGGCCGTGGGTTCGACCCGAGATTTGCAAAAAATGCCAGTGTCTCTTTACTTCATAATCCCTGATGTTCACCACTTTTAATCTGAGAGAAATGACGCTCGGTAATCCGCTGTGTCGCACGCACGACGGCGCCATCCTGCATCTGCTCATGCACGCCCTCGGCTTCTTCCACGAAGACCAGCGCTACGACCGCGACCAGTTCATCCGCATACGCACCAATCATATTGTGGTATGGTTTTTGTTGTCCAGCTAATGCCCACCAATTAATTTTATCTGTCAAATGAGCTCAGACTTTTAAAACGACCAGTCGAAAATGCTTTTCAGCCACGATTCCTAAACAAGTTCACCAAGATCGAACGGCCAGCGATTTCACGTTTGAACCTGACGTACGACTATCGATCGATAATGCACCGAACGCCGTGGGCGTACACACGCACCGGACAGCGCACATTGGTGCCTTTGCAGGCGGCGCCGTTGTTTGAGCAACAACAACCGCAACAGCAGCGTCCCGTGTTCCTCAGCGACGACGACATCAATCGACTCAATCGCTTGTACGGGTTTTTGGTAAACTTCTGTCTGTTTCAAATTTTTCCTTGGATTTTACTGTTTCGATTATTCGAATTCAGATCACGTTTTCTTAACTAAATTCGTAACCCGGGCTGTGGGCAAGAGTCAAATGGCTGGTCACGCCTACAACTGATGAACTGAGGTGCACCAATGTCATGCCGTTACTTCTCTGTATACCCCAACAGATTCAGCTGAAAAAAACAATTTTTACTGACTCATTTCCTCAAAATTTCATCATGCAAAACTCAGGTACAAATGTAAACACCCGAAGCTGCTGTTGATCAGCAGCACGCAGCCGCACCTGCAGTTCTACCACCCAAGGCAGCGGTCGCTTGACCGACCGTTGGACACTCGATGGGCGCACGCACGCAGTGACGTCAGTGCAGCAGTCGTTAATGACGTCATTTATATCGTTGGCGGACACGTGACGAACAGTGCGTCGCACTCTAAGGCTGAGATTCATTGATTTGTTGGCATTGGATAAATTGTTTCATCGTCGCTAGAACAACAGAGATAGTTCAAGAAATTGTTGCGTAAACGACAAACCTTTTCTTAAAAATATTCATAGTGGACCGATTTTTTGTTCCATCGTCCGTGACTGAGTGAGCAGGTTACTCCTTTTAGAAGACCAGCTCAAATTGAAAAAAACATAGTGAAAGGCACTGCGTTTTCCAGCGTACAAGCGTCAGTGCGACATGTTCAATCTGACCAGCGGCCAGTGGCGCCATGGTCCGCCACTGAAGAAACGCCGCCGTCACGCGTCGCTGGTGACGCTGGCCGACGCGAGTCTGCTGATCTGCGGCTGCGTGCACGGCGACGCCAACTGCGAGCGCACGTGCGAACGACTGCCGGCGGCGGCTGGTAGCAGCACCGCCAGCGAGTGGCGCCTGATGGCGGCTGGCACATTGTGCGGCGTCGCGCACGCTGCTGCAACGTTGAACACGCTCGTCTACTTCACTGGCGGCAACTGTGCGCCCGGCGTTACGACCACGCTGTTTGATCCGGCATCGGGTAAAGTTGATTTTATGGCTTATGGTTTTCTTCTGCAAGGTTTTGTGCGTTTGAGAACGGGCGCGCAGCGGAACAACGCGACAAAAGCTGCTTTTGCTCAGCCAATTCTCGACCTGTCTTTGCTCTTTTGCGCAGTTGCAGTTTAGCAGCAGCGACACGAGTGTAACATGCAATGAATGAACCCACGCTCCATCAGAATGCTCGCTTTATTTCAAACACTCTTGCAATGCCGCAACTGCTCAGTGAGCTGAGCGTCATGCTTGCATGCCAGCGCTCCATTTACAAAAAACACGACTATCACAAATCAACCACAAATACGGACACTTGCAGCGACCTGGACGACGACTGCAGCCAACCTGACGACCGGTCGTGCCGGCCACTCGATGGTCGCGTTCGCCGATCGCTGGCTGTTCGTCTGCGGCGGCTGGTCGGTCGTCAACGGAGGCGGCCAGTATTTCCGGTCGTGCGAGTCGCTCGATGCGGCCGTGTCACCGACTCGCTGGGTGCCGATGCCGCCGATGCGCAGCGCGCGCGTCTACATGCAACTGGTTGCTATTGAACATTTGCTGTTTGCGTTCGGTGGCCGGACACAGCACCACGGGGGTGGAGCGCAGTCGTTGGAGATTTACGATCCGCTGCGGCGACGATGGCGAACGGACAGGAATCACCGAGTGAACGGCGGTATTGCCGCTGCGGTGATGCTGCCGTACAGCTGGCAGGAGCAGTGATAATGGGAGTAGTGCATTTGGGGTTGGGTTGAATCGAGGCCTGGGCGAAAGGAAAACAATGGTCATGACACAATGTGGTCCAGAATTGAAATTGTGCCATATTATTGGGACTACAATCAGCTGGCTGCACATTAGGATTTTTTCCGGCCGCGTGGAAATTTGCTTGGTTTCGCGCATCACCGAGCAGTGCGATCAAAAAACAGTTAGATTTTTGTGACCTTATAAATCCTGCTCCTCTTCGAACTGGATCTCTGAAAAACTTTTGCGTTGTTGTATCTCAATTCGTTCTTTTCTCTGTACAAATTGTACTCCTACCTACCAATTGCTGTCAAGTATAAAATCCACTGTTTGCGTCGAACGACGCTTATGAAGTCCCCACAAACCAACTCTTAAACTTTATCCAAAATGTTTATTTTCAATCGTATCCAACAATGCGACACAATCTTTAATATGAGACTCTGAACACAAAACAAAAATACCAAAAAGGTTTTGAAAAAAGCAAAAAGCAACCCAAATGAAAAAGTCGATTATCCAGTCTGAATCGTGAACCACAGCAAGTAAAGATGTTTTTACCACGCAAGATGAAAACAAAAATAGTAAAAACCACAATAAGTTATCACAACAGCTGGCAATTATTACACATTGAATCGTGAATGTTTGAGTGACCTCGTAAAAAATACTTCTGCAGCAAATTTAACAAAAAAACGTAAATTACACCGTTTGAAAAGATAAAACATTAACTAAAACTGAAAAGCTGCACCACAAACGAAAAATCGAATGATAAAGCAAACTAGAGAATCAATGGAACGAAAAAGCCGATTGTATGATGATGATGATGGCACACACCTGTTTTCATTTCAAAGCGCAAGCGAAAAACGTCAATGAGCCAGTTTTATAAAACTTAGGAGTCCAATAGTGCTACATCACTGAGCCCCTGCATAAAATCATGAAATATCACAGTTCCGTTTTTTTCACGGAAACTGATTCGCCCATATTTGCTCTCAGTGTGAAGTTAGAAAATTGAACTGTGTTTGTTGTCTCATGTAATTATTCAAGCGCTCAGTGGAGTACCACTATTGGGCTGCTAAGCTTTCATAAAACTGGCCTCAGGTCGAAGCCGAATCAATAATCATTTTGCCTGCTGCAGTTTCGAAACAATGAAAAGAGTGGAGCCACGCTGGAGAATGAATACCATTATTTGGCAGTCGCCGTCGCAAAGCGAGTACACACACAGTGATAGGACATCAACGTTACGGGTAAATAACAAACAAGCCACACATAAAAACTACTTGAAAAATAAGCCTGCACCAGACAACAATGAGAATCAATATTAAACGGCCCAATGTCACAGCGGCACACAGGCTCACAGAGTGACCTGATAGACGCCAGCATCCTTTTCGTGCGCCACCACCCGCGATCGGCCGTCGCTCACCGCTTGCATGTAATAGCCGCTCTTGAACTCTGCCGGTACGCTCGCTGATTCCTTTGTCCATTTCAATTCTGACAAGTCGATCGACCAGGTCTGCAAAACGGAATCACATGAATTTGGGAAGTTTTGCCCAATTAGACCCAACTTCGGTTGGTCTGTGACCCTCGTATGACTTTCATGCAGTCAAAGTGTCCAAACACTGAAGCCGATGTCATGTTCTGGTATAGTGAGCACTCAATCGGCTGCACCAACAGAAGACTCTGTCAAGTCTGAATTTAGCTGGCTCAGCTTCAGTCAAGAAAGCACAACCCTCAAACAAAGCAAGCCCACTGAAATAGCAACATAACATAACTCCGTATTGCAGTGGCGGGCGCGCAAAAACCATTTTGGTTTTTTAACGGGCGTGGGCAGGGGGGGGGGGTGGCTAGAAAGAAAGATGTTATGTGGGTCAAAACAAAGTCTTCTGAATGACGTCGTTGTGTCTCCTAATTTGAAGCCGAATACTAATTTTCGAGAAAATTCTAAGGTATGTCATATATTGCGGTGCATTCGTCCAAGAAATCCATATTGTCCAAATGGACAGTACAGAATCCACATCAAAAGACTGCCAACAACTCCTCAGAAAGTACTTTGCACAATGATTTTCTTGATGGTGGCGGATTTCTTTGTGCGAGATCAACGACCAGCGCATCCTCGAGTTTCCACCTGAAGCCGCACATCTCGCAGCCTCCGATCGCAAACAGCTGATTCGCGTGCTCAATCGCCTGCAAATGCTACCTACTGGCTGATCCGTCGTTTGGAGTCACGTAAAGTACGTCACCCTAAGAAAGCAATGATGGCAGTAGACTCGTGCATGGATTCGCCAGTGTGGCCTTGTCTACACATTCGCGTAAAAACACACAGTATGACGAGCGCTTACATCGCTATGCGGCCTGCGGACTGACACCACGAGTTCTGAACATTGGCTTGCATTACCAGGTACACTCAGTTACACAGTTATTGGTTAAATCAGTGGCAGCCCATTGGCCAAGTGCAAACAAACGTAACTTTATACCGAGGCCAAACTCCAGAAGACGCATTAAATCAACCAAAAGCTAAAATTGCCGCTTGCTCGCATGCTCACTCGAATAGTCCTCCAGCGGGGCTGATTGGATTCGTCGATGTCAGTAAGGTGTGCCAATCGTGTGATGTGACACGAGTCTTCCGACTCAGAGTGCAGCCTGTGCACGTCCACGAATTGGTTGCCGTTCACCAACATGATACACGGTGCCGTCAGCGACGTTCGACTGCCGCGCCACGACCACGTCAAAGCGGTGGCCTTCGCTGAGTTGGCAGTCGTCGTCCACCTGGACACAAACGAGGGATTGCTGTTGGCTTGGCTGTATGGTCGAACTGCAGATCACAGGCTGATTGGCTACTGTTAAATTGGGCTCGCAGTTCGTTTCGTCAGCTCGATGTAGTCAATCAGCATGCCATTCCAATGCCATACAATGCACGTTTCACACTGAAACTGGTTCATTGATAAGCTTACAACAGCACTGCTACAGGTAACGTACTGTGCACCGACCAC
>JASANC010005463.1:0-14451 GCA_030248135.1 Theristus sp. LFF4_11
TAGTAAAAGTTTATGAATTGATAACTTGGCAAAAAAATTGACTGACCGCTGCTGCAAAACACGGTGCGATTGTTGTTGTCGGACAAATCATCATCGTTCAAGTAACACTGCCACGAATAATGATCTGTCTTTGTGCGACACGACATGCCCACGCGAAGACGGTAGTAGCAGATGTCGTGTTCTTGACAGCAGCTGCAAATTTGTTCACAAACCGGTCTAATACAGGCTATTTATTCTATCGTGTTCTATCAAAATGACATCACGATCACATACTGACAAAAAGATTCGTTTATCATGCAAAAAGAAAAAAAGTGCCTGACTTCCACAATCCACACGTTTCCATTCGCAGGGAATTTCAAAATGTCGTCACAAAAATACGCTTACATACAAATACAAACGTTAAACATTTAATAATATCTTTTATTTTGGTCCCGCGTCTCAATGGGCGCATAGATGGGTAAGCAGTCTCATGCACGACGCGGGAATACAAAATTGGCAAAGGGATCCGAGTCCCCTAAATACCGTATTACCCCCATTAAACCCCCCCCCACCATTAATCCCCCCCCCCACCAATAAACCCCCACCCCCCCGACCAGTTTCCGAATAATCCCCCCCCACAAATAATCCCCCATGGGGGATTATTGGAGACCTGTTTGAAACACATACCCAGCGAATTCAGTGGCTGGTTGCAGTGAAAATGATGAAATTGTGCTACCAAAGGCCCCAAATGGGTGAGTTAATAGTAATTTCATTACAAAAGGCTGTTATAAAAGGAAATTTCTATGTAGAGTAGAAGTTTCTGCGACTTTCTTGCCTGACATGCAATGTATTTTTGTCATTTTTCAACAAACCCCCACCCCTAGAATTTTTTTGTAAATAAACCCCCCCCCCACCAATAATCCCCCCCACCAATAAATCCCCACCCCTTAAAGTCGCTGACGTACATATTAATCCCCCATGGGGGTTTATTGGGGGTAATACGGTATGACCGGTCACTTAGGCTATTCTTAATTACCACATAAAGATTGAAACTAATTTCCTTTCACGCCCACAATCGCATTGAGTCGCAGGTCTTAAAGAAAGGAGAATAATTTAAATTTACATTTTGGGATTCAAAATTCAGACATTTAAACAATCAACCAAAACAATGACACCCCTGAATATTTACCAGAAAGAAACCCGTTTTCCAAATCACCAACCGATCAATGCCATCCACTGGCTCGTGCGTGCCGCCCCAACCGCAGTAGCACCCATACGACGTGAAGTCAAACGCGTCGCGTCCCGTCGCGCATTCAACCATGTTACGAAAGTTGTATAAGCTTCGTTTCACGCGTGAGCCACCGCCGTGAAATGTTGTGGCCGCTTTCGTTATCGAAAACCGTTGGTCACTGAATATGATCATCAATAGGATGGCGGACAGCTTTGCGATGGACATATTATTTATTCGGTTCCTGAATTCTGATGTTGGAACTCAGCCAAAGTGAAATGCAGGTAAACCAACAGATTCCGTTTTTTACAAAAAAGTGTGTCGAAATACTGGTTAGAACGTCTTAGTACTTTGAAAAGCTAAAGATAAAATACTTCTTATGTTGCTTTGGAGACTAAAGAGACTGGCTTTGTTTACTTTTGACGTTTATTAAGATAAGAAGACCGGGTTAAACTAGCACTACAATGACAATCCTGATTATCTTGCCCGGGTGAAGAAAATGACAACAAACAGAATCACACCGACTGCCTGCGTGCAACTGTCCAGTGTCCGGTTCTACATACACTTTCAAAGTGCAAACTTTTGCAAAACCCCAATTCATTGGCTTTCAACCATGGCAATTAAAATAACTTTATCGATACCGCGTTGTGTGTGCCAGACGTCGTGGCGTAATCTATTATTGTAATTTAAATACCGAACCGTTGTCATACTATGCCTCCCACATAAAATTTACGGTGTCATGTCAATCATAATTTGAAATGGTTCGGTACTTATTACTCCCCGCACTTATATTTTGTGAGTATAAAATTTTTATGATTGTTTTCAGACTCGAGTTACCGCGGCACACTTCTAGCTGACAATTAAAATTTTTATACATTTTTTACTCTTTGCGTCCGGTTTCTGAGAGCAGTAAAAATATGTGTTTTGCTGTAATAATTCTGCCGCTTCCATTTTGTCTGTGCGCGCGCACGTAACAGAAAAGCTGAATTGAATGTTTTTGAAGGGTGAACTAAATAATTTCCCGTGAGGGCATTTTCGAGGTTACTAGCATTTTTTACGCATTGCGGGTTTGCTTTACAAAACCGATAGCTTGGTTCATCGTTTGCTACATCGCAGTTGTTTTCTTGACTCAAATTTTCAACGGTTGGGTCATGAACGTTAATTTTCAATTAGAATTTGTTGCCTTTGCTAGCTGTTGCTGAAAAAACCCGGCAGTTTCCTGATCTTTTCATTTTCTAAACTGCATTTCAGACTTTAAGTTTGCTTTCAGTTATTCTGGAATTGCAAGAATTTTTATGTGTTCTTCTCTTGAAAATCATCAATTCTGCTGATTGACTGAATGCAGGTGTTTGCTATGTTTACCTGTCGTTTTTTTATTTACAAACAATTTTAAAATGATTCAAACATACAGAAACATTTGCAATAATTATGGCACGGTTGTTGAAGTTTGTGGCGATATTACTGTCAATTGGCTACGGTCTGCGATTGACGTTGGCTTATGCTCCAGTCGCATATTTAAACGGTAGAGGTACGTACGGTATTAATAATTCCTGACACGTCTTGGCAACACTTGGCAAACTGGCACAGTTTTCTCTTTTTTTCTGTTGTGGTCAACAACATTGAGTCGTCAACTTTTCTATTATAGAGAAGGAAAACCGAGAAATAGTCACCTGACACTCTGAAACGGAAATATCGTATTCGTAAACAATAAACAATTCCCTCCCATTTTTTGAACGATAAAACAAAATAGTAGCGAAGCTAATTAGAGTGTGTCAATAACGTTGTCACAGAACCGCTGACCGGAAATTGACACTTTTTTGAGTTTACTGTCTCCTCGTCTTGTCGTACAGTTTTGGTTACCAACAAAAACCAATCCGTTATTGTCAACGGAATTCAACCGGTGTGTTTTTGGTGTCTGTGTGTTCTGTTCAGAGCGCGAGATTCAAGTACAGGGTGTGTGGTAAAGGGGATTTTTTACCACTGATGAAAAATACTCTGAAACTTTCGTGTGCACTTTTCAATAAAATTGCATAAACCAATATTGGAAATCAGAAAAGTGTCCCATTTTGTGTTTGTTGCCCGTCCGCATGCACACCTTCAACTGTACATTGCAGGTACTAGTGTCTCCCACCCTGTAATCTTTCAATCAAAAATCGCGCACCATTTTCAGCGCTGGAAACCATCGAGTTGCAAGAGAACGCCGGTCGTTACCAGCCAGTGCTGCGGCCGTACTGGCTGATTCGGTCGCGGGCGAATGATCCAACAGTCGACAGGCCATCGTCGTCATCGCTGCAGAAGCGAGTGTTCACGCACGCTGGCATGATGCACGAATTGCTGATGAGCAGACGACACGTGCAGAAGAGAAAAAACAGTCGTGACTACGCGAGTGATTACGACGATCGTCGTGATTTCATTCCGCCGCACGTTCGCTTTCTGCTCATTTGAATCTCATTTACATTTTTTGTTGTTGTGTTTTGTTGGAACTTGGAATCAAGTCAATATTGCTTGCATGGGTATTCGTTTCGTGAAGATGAAAAAGTTTAAACGAAAAATGACAACCGTGAAAATAAACAAACGAAACTGACGGCATTGTCACTGTTGAATTTATCGAAAACTGCCGAAAATGGTCG
Organism: Theristus sp. LFF4_11; assembly: GCA_030248135.1. Lineage (NCBI taxonomy): Eukaryota > Metazoa > Nematoda > Chromadorea > Monhysterida > Xyalidae > Theristus > Theristus sp. LFF4_11. The sequence continues at coordinate 3,838 of JASANC010005463.1, forward strand.
ATGTACTATTGCTGCCCGTTCGATTTCGGCCCAAAGAATTTCGGTTCGGACATTTCCAGGCGAATTTTTACCAGCACGAACAATAAACTGCTTGAAGAAGTGATTTTTTGTAAGGTATCATTAATCAATTATCGAAAATCGCGAAGAAATAACTGCAAAAATTCTAAAAAAAACTTTAGCTAAAATCAACAGTGGTGGCTAATAATGACCAAACTCCAGTAAAAATGAAGGGCCAAAACTTAGAACAGCTTCTTCTGACAAACATCAGGAAATGTTGCCACGCCACAAAACAACCCCTTGTTGTAAAAAATCCGGATATTTTGACTATTTTCGAAATCTGTACGTTGTGCCTTTGTGAAAAAAAGGTATGGATTAAAGTTGATTAAGTCCATGAATGCACGCACAACGTTTTTGTTCATGTCTAGAATCAAATTCAGTCATGTGAGCCACTATTTTGCTCTTTTTAACTTTGCGGCGGTTATTTTACGCAAAACCCCAAAAACGAAATGGGAATATGGGAACGGAATTGTGATGCATCATTATTAAAAGAGGTGCATGTGCATTGTGCAGTAGCGGTCCGGTAGCCCTTGCCGCCCTATAACACAGGGAAGAAAAAAATGCAAAAACTAAATTGACATTTTCACCTTATCAAAAAAGGCTTGGCTTAGGAATAGGATCAATAGGATTAGGGTTAGGTTTAGGAAGGATCAGGAGAAAGGAACTTACAACGACTCATTGCAAACAACCTCTGGAGATTAAGAAACTGCTGTTTTGTTTTTTTGCCATATTGCCAGAAAAAAAAACGGAAAGTTGAAAACCAACTTTCTGATTTCAACGGCCCGCCCAACGCTAAGCTCGTCGCCAACCCGACTGTGTTGGTTGTTTTTGCAGAATTAATTTGTCGTGGATCGATTAGAAATTCGTTTCATGGTTCATTGATATGTATCACGGTGTACAGCCGGATGTAAAACGTGCCCGAATCGCTGGTACAGGCTCTGGAGGTTAGTTTTTTATCGTTTTCTGTTCTTTTGGTTCTTTCCAGAGCCTTGATTCCTTCCGTGGACGACGGTGCCGACGTCGAGCCAGCTCCACTCCGCCAGTGTTAAAAACTCAGATTCAGCCAATCAAGTCGTCCGTTCGTGTACATATCATTGAAAAAGCCCAGCAAGTTTCAAGCAAAACAATCAATCAAACGTTAAAATTTGAAAAAAACTGTGAAGACCAACAAGATTTGAATGAAGATCAGAAAATTTCGAACTTCCAATCCAAACGTGTTTGTTTGCCAGCAGGTATGCTCGACAACGGCGCATCTGCAGCGGCGGCGGTCCTGGGCGGCGCTGGATCGAGGATGGGGGGCGGCGGCAACGCCGGATCGATGGGTGCTGCTGCGGTCGTCGTCTCCCAGCAGCAGCAGATGCTCGCCGCGGCGGCCGCAGCAGCCGGCAACCCGTCGGCGCCGGCGATGCCGGGAAAACCGACGAAAGTCGTTCAGATGCGCAACCTGCCCGAACAGGTGCGCCGAGATGATCGAGCGTTTTTTTGAAAATTTCTTTTGAAGAATGACGCAAGAGTTGATTGAGTATTATTTCGTCTCGGTTGTTGCTCTGGTTTCCATTCCGGTGACACGTCTTCTTGATGCAAATCCGTGAAAGTTTACTTTTGTTTGTGTTTTCTTTTGTCGTGACAGAGTTGCGTTCTTTCTTCTGTTGCTGCTGTTGCAACGTTCGGAAAGAGTTGCAACCTCGATCCAATGCTGTGCTAATTGTATCATTCTGTTAATTTGTTTGCCACACCACAGCTACACATTGTGTTACCAAACCCAACGACGTTTCTGTATCTGTTCAATCAATCTGTCGACTTATGCCATGCCATTTCATTTTTCCAGGCCCTGGAAGCGGACATCTTGGACGCGTGCGCACAGTTCGGCCCAATCAACTACGTGTCGTTGAGTGCCCGCGGTACTGCGCTCGTCGAGTTTGAGGTGAACAAAAAAGTCTTTTCCGAATACGAATTTCATTGTTTTCTCATTCAGCAAATCAAAATTACGGACACTAACTCGAAGTTTACCAGTGTCTCAGAATTGTCCACGAATGCTGCATTTTGCACTCAAAAACCGACTGAATATTTTGATCAAAAATTTTTCGCGTGAATCGTTTCGCAAATCTGCTTGTTCGATGTGCTTGTGCAAAATGGCAGCTTGAAAATGATACGTTGAGTGATACGTTGTTCTGTTCTGTTTTATTCGGCGCTCTCAAGCGTCAGGCAGATGCACAAGGAAACCGGTTCCAATCCAGCAAGCTGGGCACACAGCCAGCTTGTTTCCGTTCGATCAGCATCTCGTTGCAAACGCGACAGCATTTTCCGTCAATGCTCACGTGTCTTTTTTGCTGTTCGCAGATGCAACGCTCTGCGGAGGAGTGCGTCAGCTACAACGCCACCACGGACATATTCGTCATGCAGCAGCCGGTCTACATCACGTTTGCGTCGATGGACTTGATCACTCGCCGTCGGTCGGTGATACGGTTTTTCTTACTGTACGGTCCGGTCCTTTCAGGAAGACCGTAAACTTTCTTGTCAGTTTACTGTAGCCATTAGACAATCCGAAACAAGCAACAAGAGTGACAGCACAACGATTGAACTGTGTTTGTCTGAAAAAAAACGTCGTAGAAATATTAGAGATGGAGATGATCAAATCATAACTTTCTTTGCAGCATTGAATCGCCGAACCCGACAAACGTGCTCGTGATGCAAGTGGTGAACGCGCGCTATCCAATCACCGTGGTGGGTTGCTAGTTTTTATTGGTTGTTGCACGCTGATTGGCTGCATTTGATGGAACCAGATTGTGGGAAACTCTGTTACTCGCCCAACCTTTGGTGTTCGTCGGTTTTTGTGTTTTTTGTACTTTCGTGTTTGCTTTCGGTGCGACTGATTCATCGAAACCTGCAAGAAAGAATTCCGGTTTGTCGTATAAAAACAATAGTAGAGGTGTTGAGGCTCTCACGGCATGAATCCCCCTCCCCTATAAACCATTAGCGTTTCCGCACCTTCGTTTTTTTTAAATTAGTGGGATGAAGAAAGTGGGACGGATGCTTCAAACTGAAATAAAAAACCAACAACCGAATGCTGAAATAACTATACTGGTTTTTCCGTATTAAACAAAAAATTTTTCCGAGTCGCTGCCCTTCGGAGCACATAGCAACCGTAGGCCACTGAAACCAAAATCGGGCTGAGATCACTGGTGCCCACACAGGACAAAGCGGGGCTTAAAAGACTGTCCTTCTCACGTGTGGCGAGGGTGTTGGTTCCACCATATGGTGAGCCGTTTGTTCCCCAAACCCACCAGAGTTTCGTGTACCTTCGGGTTTCCGAAATCGACGGGCGCATGCTTCAAAAATATAATAAATTGAAATGAAAAACAACAAACAAAAAAACCACCGCCAGGACGTTGTCGGCGCGATTCTGAAGCCGCTGGCGCAATGCCACCGAATGCTGATCACGCGTCGCCAGGGCATCGAGGCGTTCGTGGAGTTCCGCGATCCGGACACGGCGCGCACTGTGAAACACCGACTGAACGGATGCGACATTTATTCCGGCTGTTGCACGCTCAAGATTGAGTATGCCAAGGTGAGAATAATGGGGGGGGCGGCGGCGAAGGGGGTGCACAAGTGGGTATGATCGTTGGTTTTGGCGCTGAGAATGAATGTATGTCATAGATTGGTAAACAGTTTTTCGTGCATGGAGACGTGCGAATTGAAAATTGTGGCAGAGGGTGGATCCGAGTGGAGTCCCCTAAATATGGCCAAGAGCCACTCAGTAATGTGCACCGCATATGGCTGCGGCAAGCACACCATGCTTCAGTAGGGTCACCACAACGTCGCTTGGGTATGATATCTGTGTAATAAATTGGAAAAAAAACACAGATAAAACGCACGTACAGCACGGTAGGAGAAAAACTGTGGAATAATTTCGGACACCAATAAGTAAAGATATTTCCAAGTTTTTTTAATATTTGAAGCATGTTATTTTCCATTTAATAAATCTGAGTGGGCTGCTTTTCAGAGTGGTCTGTCTTTCCAGGCGAAACGTTTTTTTCCTTCAAATTTCAGCTGTCTCGCTTGAACGTTACGCGGAACGATGAGTCACAATGGGACTATGTTGGTGGTGCAGGAGGTTCGTTATCGTTCCTTTTTTCTTGTTTTTCCGTTTCACTTTTTTTGTTTTTATTGGAATGAAAAAGAACTGAAACGATCCTCTGATCGCCGAGTCAACTTGCAATCAATCAATCATGTTACCATTCATAATTAAAAAGTCAACCGACATAAAGCGCCAGTTTTATGTAACTCCCGTCCAATTACATCACAGTCACTTAAGTCAAGCTTGGGTGCAGGTAAATTGATGCATAAGTACAAAAGGCACTTTTAGAGACACGCCTTGTCTGGAAACATACTGCATGCAACAAGCGCCCGTCTATGCATTTTGGCAATCATTCATTAAAACTGTTCTGTAATGATGGTAGGATAATCATGACATTGAGGCAATCATACATTCACATAAAGCCAGCTCAGAACTAATTGGAGCCAAAGCCATTGTAAATCATGAATCCTGAAAGAGCATATAAATGCAACCTATCTGTCTGTCCTTCACAGTAGTATCTCACACGTCATTGAGTTTCCTAGAAAGCGTTGTGAAATCGCAGTAATGATTCGGCATAATAATAATTTCGTCATGTTGTTAAAAACCCCAATCAGTTTGAATGAGCGAGCAGCTCACAGTTTGTTCAATTTCAGTTTGAACTGCATTTTTATAAACCGAGTTAATTTATTAATCGTTCCATTGCAACAGTCGCAAAGCACATGTGATTTTGACAACTTGTAAAACTGTTCAACAGCAAATGTGTAACATAACAAATAAACTCATGTGGAAATCATTGTCACAAATAATGAATTTATCCGTTTCTTTAGTTTGCTTTGTTCTGCAATATATTTGAAGCTGCGATGCAAGTTTGATTTCCAGAACGTTTTTCACAATTTTCTGATTGCATTTTAGTGTTGCGAAGTACATTTACCGTGAAATCTCGGGAAAAGGTAAACATGTGTGGCAAGAAATACAAGTCAGGCATTGATAATGGCTGAATTTTTAGGGACTTTCAAATAAAAAAGCACGAAAAAGGTCAATTTTTAGGTTTTTTTTTTCTCCGAGATTTTGCGATATAAAACAGACATTATTCCCCTTCACCGTGCAACTATTGCATTTGAGAAATACCTGTACAATTTTTTTAAGATGCAGCAAACAAAACAACATTTTTTTTATTTTCAGACGTGAAAAGGCCGAAAGTCAACTGTTAAAAAGGGGTTTCATAACATGTTTAGAGTGACGAATATTGAAAACAGAATAGAAGACAAAAAATGTAATACGATTTTTTGGACAGTTTTTTCGCGTTTTTTATCACTATTACGTTAGAGTGAGTCTGCAGGTAAGCATGAATCTTGAAAGCGACACTTCCAAAAACCAATGGGTACCTTTCACGGGAACGCGAATATTCTTAGCAACGGAAAGGAAACTAAACTAAAGACAGCCGTATCACGTTCCATCATCCAACTGCAACCACCCTGAAGCAAGCAGTTTCGATCCACCAAATTCAATGCGTGCAACCGAATGAATTGCGGAGTCGGGGAGAAACCTCACGGTAAACAGTCGAAGGAGGTAAACAGAGGAAGTATAACAAAATCATCACGAAACGAAAGCCAACGAGGTAAAAGCGATGGAACGAACAAAGAGAAATAATTAAACAAAACCTGTTTCTCCACGGTGCAACTTGAAAATCAGCAATAACATCGAAAGAATATATCATGACCGTAATGCTGAAATGGTGACACATCTGAAGGCAGCAAAGAAGATCGAACAAAAGGCAACAACTAAAAAATACACTTAAAACAGAAAGGCGGAATCGGATACAAAAATCGTCGATAACAAAAAAAACTGATGCATGCTTCCGTATACAGGTGGCCTGGTCAACATGCGTCCGCTGTTTGTTGTTGGACTGCTTTGGAGTCTTTGACCTAGACCAGACCAGCCCCCGTCTTGATGGGACATTTCAACCGATTGGTGGGTTCATGCGCATCCAACTGAGATGCTGTTGCCACAGTTGCGAAAAATGTGGCAAAATCCGTTTTTTGTTTGCGAGTTTTTTGGTGTTTTTTTTTTAATTTCTTTCCTTTGTTGTGTTGCTTGATTGTTTCGTTTGTTCTTTTTTTCTGTGTTCGTCATTGTGTTCGTTTGCCTTTGTGGTTTCTGTTTTTCATTCTGTCGTAGGATTCTGTTTGTTCTCATTGCGAAAATTTGCAAAGTACTTGCTTAGGACTTCATTCATTTGGTCCATCAACTTATACAGTTAAGAAGTCATATGGAGCTTGCTCATTCAGGTTTTTCGTTCAGCTTTGAGAATTAGGATGTTTTTCATCCAGTTAGTCACGGCGACATGGCCGTTTTTTTCTAACCTTTCTAACGTCCATTTTCAGAGAAGTTGGTAATGTTTGGTTTGCGGGTAAGTTTTCAGTCATTCCCATTGTTCGAAATGCGGAATGTTCCAGGGCCCATTCACGTTAGCGTACGTCGACGTACGAACGTGCAAACAAACACCGCAACATAGATGGTGACGTTCTAAAATAGGAAGCAAGTACGTCACGTGAAACACGACACGTCAATATGCAACTGTTCAGCGTAAAGACGCATTCATGAAGCAGTATTTAATGACGCACAGCTGTGTTAAAACGTAGCTACGCAGTCACTAAATAGTGCTTCATGAATGCCCCTTAACATCACGCCTATGGCTTGTTTGTTTGCACGCCGACGTATGCGCTCACATAAATAGGCCATAAATAGGCCTTCATAAAAAAGCGGCTGAGTAAATAGGATTCGACATAATAATTCATTCGTGTTTATGGTTTTTTCTTTTGGTTTTGCGACAGAATGCGCACATAGATTTGAAATCAGTTTCACGCTTGACGCGGCAATTCAAAATCGATGAACTAAACCCAAGTCCCTGAGATACGGTCAGGTCACTTTGGAATTGCCGCATCAAGCAGGAAACCAAATTTCTTTCTACGTCTGCAAACGCATTGATTCGCAGAACCAAAATAAAAGGTAATATCAGGGAGGAGATTTAGTAAAACAGTGATTTGACTTCAACTTTTTTTCAGGGCGTGGGGATCGGCCGTCGTTGCTGCAGCCACCGGCCGGCGGAGGTTTGAACCAAAAAACAATTGGTCATTACTTTTTTGAATCAACCCTTTTTTAGTTTTTCAACACCATTTTTGTCTTGAAAACTTCAGGAATGGGCGCGCAACAGCAGCAGCTGAGTGGCGGCGGTAAGTGATGTTTGTCGTTGTTTGGCATTACGGAATCGCTGGTGGTTCATCAGTCCCGTTTATACTCTGTATCACTAATGGCATCTCAGGAAAGCTCGTTTTAATGTCCTAAAAATAGCCGGGCAAACCGTGTTTTTTTGCTGCCGTGACGTTTCTACAGTCGAAATCTAAATTATAGGGAATCAGCTGATTGGTTGGTGGTCACGTGACGCATGGTTTCTGCGCAAGCATTGCTGTGGGCGCGGAGTTTGGTTTGCACAGAAAGCATGCATCACGTGACCACCAACCAGTCAGCTGATTCGCTATAATTTAGAGTTCGACTGTAATCATATCATTCGTTCCGTTTCTTTATTCAATCGAATTTCGCCATTCAATCGAACTTTCCAGACGAACTCGGCTACAACGAGTTCGGTCAGCCGGTCTACGACGACTCGTTCAGCGGCACCACCGGCGGTATACCGGGTGTGGCCGCGGGCGCGCAGCAGAACGCACCGGCGTTTCCTGGTTCGCTTCATCGATTGTCAATTTTTTTTCAGGTTCCGCGACTCGATGCGTGTGCAGACGTAGAAGCGACACCAGTTTCAATCGTTATGTGGCAATTCAAAATCGCCTAAGTGACCCGGGTCCTGTTTTGGGGACTCGGATCACTTTGGCAATTTTGGAATTCCCGCGTCCATGATTGAAACTTTTCACCTATCTATGCGCGCATTGAGTTTCGGGATCGAAAAAAGATTATACTTGTGAATCTATAAATTTGAACGTGTCGCACACCGAAATCACGTCATTCACTTTGGATAAAACGCCCGCTTGTGATCCAGACACCAGATTCATGTATTTAACCGACGCGAAGAGTCTCGAGGAGATACTGAATGCTGTGCATTGTACTCGTGCGCACGTGGTGACGTCATTTCGGAGCGACACGTTCGGAAAAATTGACAATAGAGACGAAAGACATTGACCGGCAATGATTCTAGTAACCGGGCAGTGACCAAATCTATTAATCGGGAACGTCTCCGAATTAAAAAAATGTTTTTTTTTCGCTACTCAGTTGCTCGCCCGCAACAGCAGCAACAAGCGGGCATGTATGGCGGCGACATGATGGGTGGTTATGGTGGGCCGATGGGTGCGTTGTTTTTTATCTCGCGTATTTTCTGAATCTCCAGTTTTTCTTTCTTAATCTCCAGAGTTTTTTTCAACGTAACATTCTGGGCGCGTGTATACAGTCGAACTCTAAATTATAGGGAATCAGCGTCGTCGTTGGTGATCACGTGATGCATGCTTTCTGAGCAGAAACTACTGTGGGGGCGGAATTTGGTTTGCACACAGAAAGCATGGATCACGTGATCACCAACCAATCAGCTGATTCCCTATAATTTAGAGTTCCAATGTAGACGGCTGAATGTTCCGATGGCCAATGCTCTCGCTACACAGATGGGGCGAGCCTTTGCGTTGCGTCTCAAGTTGTTTCACTCTAATCCATAATTAATTTCACAGAGAAAAGTTTTGATCGAATTTTTGCAGACGCCATACAGGCGGGTGGATTCGGCGGTCAAATGGGCGCACCGCCACAGGGTAGGCGCGTTTTCACCTTTTCCTGCAGATTTTCCCCTTTTTTGAATTCACCATCAAATATCACAAAATGTAGCGCATATGTGTTTTAGGATTGCGCACGCTTTTGTTCTTGACTTTTATCAGTGAATGGAATTGAAAACCGAGTCTGGTCGAAAAAATCGAACATTAAAAAATAGAAATATGAGAAAGTAAACAGGAACACCGTGTTTTCCAGGCGGTTTCGGCGGCGTCCCACCGCCGCAGGCGCAATCGCAACCGGACGGCACCGGGTTGGGCTTCGAGAACGCCGTACTGATGGTCTACAACATGGACGAGAAGAAGTTCAATTGTGAACGACTGTTCAATCTCTGCTGCATGTACGGCAATGTGATGCGAGTGCGTTGAGTTTTGTTTCTTTTTACAAAATAATTGAATTCGTTTTTTTCTTTCAACTTGTTTTGAGGTAACTCGCGCATCACGCAGGATGGGGCATTGAGCTGTTGCTGTGTTTAGTTCTCAATTCTGTTCAGGCATTTTGTTGCGATACATTTCGACAATGCGCATGCTGGCTGAAAACCTTTGCGACGTGAACCAACAATAACAACACGAGAGGCTTCAAGCCCCAAGCCCAACAGTCTCTGTGTGCTGATTGGTTGATTGATTGGTCATTAGAAGTGCTGGTGCTCGCTCAGTTGTGCAACCTTCTTCTCATGCCCGTCATTTACCGCATGTATTTTTTTCGGTGGCATCCCGCAAAACTGCTGCTTCTAGATCAAGTTCCTGCGCAGCAAGGCCGGCACGGCGATGGTGCAGATGGGCGATCCAGTGGCTGCGGAGCGAGTGTTCCGCCTGTTGAATCGGGTCGTGATCTTCGGTCAGGAGTTGCAGATAAAGTTGGTGGGCTTTTGCTTTTTGTTTTGTTGTTCTGTCCAGTCGTGCGCCCTTGCGAGACGCTCGGCAAATGTGTAGCGACAAAAAAGTTGAGGTTGCGGTGCAGCAAACGGAACATAAACGAGGATTGGGTTGGAGGAAGGCGAATTTGACACTTTTTGCACACCTATTTTCGGAAACACAATTCAGTGCTCGGGTTGTTGTGAAGGAATCAATCTTGTTTCATTATTCAACGTGTCGCAAATCAACATTTCTGGCAATGATTGATAGACATGAAAACTGTCGTGATGCACTCGTCACACAGCGTGGAAATGGAATAATTCGAACGTATGTCATCATATCATATGCTAAAAACGCTGTTAGAAATAACCAGCCAATACGTCGCAACAGCAATGGCACTGAAGAAAAGCTGTTCAAGCGCAATTTTCAATGTTCACCGTTTCGTCCCCGTCGCAGAATGTCAATGAAGCCGAACATCGAGGACCAGCGAATGGAGCCGTTCCCGTTGGACGATGGGACGCCCTCGTTCAAGAATTACTCCGACTGTCGTAGCAACCGCTTCCTGACGCCGGACGCCGCCGTCAAGAATCGCATCAACGCACCCGGCCACACCCTGTACTTCTTCAATGCGCCCACCGATTTCGACGAGAAACAACTGAATGAGGTCGGAATGAGGTTGAATAAAATAACAGCGCCTTTCTCCGCCGCTGTCGTAATTGCATAATTTTTTTTGAAATTTGCAAAATTGCGTTTATCAGCTTTATCATGCGGATGCGCGAGCGAGCGTAGCGAGCGGAGAGCGCA
>JASANC010005464.1:0-203600 GCA_030248135.1 Theristus sp. LFF4_11
TTTCGACGAACTGTTTTGATTTGATTGGTCTTCCTTCATATTGTTTGCAGTGCTTCACCAATTTCGACATATTTCATATGTTTTTGTTCAAATAACCACGAAAATGTAACTGCATAAACCACTGATAATGATGACTGTTCATATCTTTCGAAGTTCTAATTTTGCAATTATTGTAAATTTGTCAATGTCGTTTTTTAGCGGACAGACTTTATTTGACCAGACAAAAATCTGTGAAAGAAAAAGACGGCGGTGTGCGCGCCATTTTCTGAATATTGAATTATGCAAATTGTGCCAGACAACCTGCCGGTACTGTGTGTGCAAACCTGCGCATAACACAAACGCATTTAGTTAAATTTCTACAGTGTCGCCAGTAAATGACTAAAATAAATTTATTGCACGACACGAATTTCAGCGATTTGTGGGCGCGTCTTAACATACCTGCATTCTTGCATATTGTGCATAGCATGACACAACACGCGAAACTTTTATCAATGTTCTGATGAGTTTTAGATGTCCGTCTAAATTTTGACAACAAAAACTTGTTCTTCCGAATGTCACAAACACACGGTTCATATGAGCATGGAATGCAGTAGTGTGTAAAGCATCGCGCCTGTTACCACCGGTAGCTGTCTGGGTCTGGGTCACATTGCCGACGTGCATTCTTGGCATTTTTTTACATACTGTCAGACATAATTTTCCAAAGGACATATTCTGCCGAATGCACACTGTGTGCACGTACAGATGTGAAATTCGAGTAAAAACACCTGTAACGCTGACTTATTATCCACCCTCCGACTCCCACTCGTCAGGTGACCCGCATTCATGGATAACCCAGAGCCATACCCTTGAGCGGTCGAATTAGGTGCATAGTGGCCAACGTGCATAGTGGCCATGAGAAAATTTGCATTTTTGCTAGTTATAGTGTCCAAAACATATGCCAAAGTGGCCACGACATATAGCAGAGTGGCCAATGCCTATGGACAAGTGTCCAATAGCTATAACATAGTGGCCAATAGACATGCATAGTGGCCAATACAGGGTTTTAAATAATGCTGTTACAGGGTGATCCAGAAGTTATGATTTTTGAACTTTGTTGTTATTTCTCGCACATTCAAGCGACAAACTGTTGCTTGAATGTGTTGCAAATCATTTCATGTTTGTTGAGCAGCTTTGGGATCAACAAGAAATGCAAATTGTGCAATTCAACGGTTCTATATTGGCGAGTTTTGTATTATGTGATTCGCACAATTATGATTTTTGATTCAATAGGGGAGAGCGATAATCGATACAAGTTGTTGACAAGACGCGGTCAAACCAGGTGACGTTTGGCTTTGACAGCTGCATTTATACAAGCAAATGCATTATGTTGGTCAACCCTTTTATTCTGGTTAACTCATCTTTGATACATACCGTATTACCCCCATTAACCCCCCCCCCCCACCATTAATCCCCCCCCACCAATAAACCCCAACCCCCACGACAAGTTGCCGAATAATCACCCCCCACAAATAATCCCCCATGGGGGATTATTGGAAACCTGTTTGAAACACATCCAGCGAATTCAGTGGCTGGTTGCAGTGAAAATGATGAAATTGTGCTACCAAAGGCCCCAAATGGATGAGTTAATGGTAATTTCATTACAAAAGGCTGTTATAAAGGGAAATTTCTATGTAGAGTAGAAGTGCGACTTTCTTGCCTGCCATGCAAGGTATTTTTGCCACTTTTCAATAAACCCCCACCCCTAGAAATTGTTTGTAAGTACCCCCCCCCCATACAATCCACACGCGCGCGTAATACATGTAAACATTTGAAAACCATAGCCACGGCCACATACTTTTTTATCGAAAACTTGAACGTCACTCCAGGGTACCGCAAATGTGTCTATCGAGCCATATTGGGTGGCTGCCATATTGACTGACCCCCCAATCCAATGCAACCCGGCCATTTTTCAAATCTAAAACAAGTTGTCGCACTTATGAAATTTTAATTTTGTTTGTATTTATGAGTTTTGTAACTAGATAAATTTTTGACAGAAAATTACTGAACACGTATTACTGAACGGGTATAAACAACACATATCATTTGTCTTCGGTATCTATTTGTGTGCTTTAGTTCACCATTTGCTTGTATAAGTGCTGCTGTCAAACGTCACATTGGTTTGACCGCGTCTTGTCAGCAACTTGCATCGGTTATCGATCTCCCCCTTGATTCAAAAATTACAATTGTATGAATCACATAATACAAAACTCGCCAACGTAGAACCGGTATTTTGCACAATTTGCCTTTGTTGTTGATCACAAAACTGAACAAACTCATTAAACAAACATGAAATGATTTGCAACACACTCAAGCAACAGTTTGTCACTTGAATGTGCCAGAAATAACAACAAAGTTCAAAAATCATAACTTCTGGATCACCCTGTAACAGCATTATTTAAAACCCTGTATTGGCCACTATGCATGTCTATTGGCCACTATGTTATAGCTATTGGACACTTGTCCATAGGCATTGGCCACTCTGCTATATGTCGTGGCCACTTTGGCATATGTTTTGGACACTATAGCTAGGCATTTTTCATGGCCACTATGCACGTTGGCCACTATGCACTTTTACCGAGCGGTCACTCGAAGGGTGTGCCTCATGCCTGTGGTCAGTTCTATAAAAAGTGAATAGTGCATGAAAAGTGAATAGTTCTACTCCAGGGTGTCCCAAAATTTAGACCTTGACAAATTCCGGTTGAATACCTTGACAAGTTCATCTTTGACCGAAGTTTTCCATTGATTGGATTGATATTTCTAATTTCCACGCAAAACTGTTTGTCTTTGAAGCTCATGTCTCGATTATTTTTCCAGAATTTCTCAAAGACTAACTTTTGGAACACCCTGGAGTAAAAATGTTCACTTTTCAAATACTATTCACTTTTATAGAACTGACCACAGGGGTAGTGCGGCCGTGGCCGCCAGTCGTCAGCGGCGTCGCCGATGCGAGGCGACCACACGGTACCCTTGCTCCTAGCCACAAACGATGAGTCCAATCGATGTTGGTTTAATTGTTTATTTGTGATGTCGGATGCAGGAATACAAAGAATCAATTGCATGAAACACAGTTACAATGTAAATGCACGAAATAATTGCATTCCAATAGCAATAAAAGAGTTTTTAAAATTGTTACAAAAGAGCTGAGACAAAAACTATAAAATAGTTTAGCATCCCGTGTTGAGGAAAGAAGTACAGGGTGAGCCAAAAAAAAGGTTCCAATTCTAAAATGCTCTCACTGGCTTGTGCTGAGGTGTTTGGAGCTGAAAATTGGAACACTATTAGAAAACAGTTGGAGGTTTTTCTGACCAAATTTTGGTCATGGTATGTTGCCCCTATCACTCACTACAGCAGAATATCTGAAAAACATGAAAAATCGACAAATGTTGTGAAATCCAGAGGATTGATTTAGCCGTAACAAAGATCAAATGATGAACGTTGGTGAAACCCGAATGTTCACAACACAGAAAAAGATAAAAAAAGCAATACGCACATACAGTAGCATGAAAAATGCCAAATGCCGAATAGCATTTGAACAGTCTTTGATCACCCTGATGTTTCACTTTGAGTCTGAGCGTGCGTGAGCGGTTCTGCTCAGAACAAATGCGAATTTATCTTTCTAGAGGCAAATTGTTATTTCCTTTTTTAATTCACACAATTTGCCACTCTGATATTTTCACCATAGCAGACTGGTTGTTTTCTGCAGTGAAAGATGCAATTCCATTTTCAGTTTTTGCTGCCATCATGGTCAAGTAGACGGCAGAGCAGCCTGTCTGGTCTGCCAATTGGTGGGAACATGCGAATAACTTTTCTACAGTTGTTCGGCAATTTCGTAAAAAATTCAGCTTGACCCCGCGTGACGATACATCAGTTCGGAAATCCGTTCATGAGCAATGATAAACAGTGAGATTAAGGATGAACATTGTTTTTCGTCAAAAACTGCATTTTTTTAATTACACTGTAAAAAATGAACTTAAGCATGTAAGCAAAAAAATTTGATCACAAAAAACTTTGCAAAGTGTTTTAACAGTGTTCCAAATTTTAAACCGAGAGGTGTTACAGCTAAATCAGCCCTCTGCATTTCACAACATTTGTCGATTTTTCATGTTTTCCAGATATTCTGCTGTAGTGAGTGGTAGGGGCAACATACCATGACCAAAATTTGGTCAGAAAAACCTCCAACTGTTTTCTAGTAGTGTTCCAATTTTCAGCTCGAAACACTTCAGCACAAGCCAGTGAGAGCATTTCAGAATTGGAACCTTTTTTTTGGCTCACCCTGTACATAGGCGCCATGTGTGGACCTGACATTATGTATAAAAGATGTAAACAGTCAAATGGACCTGTCAAAAACTTGAAAACTATCAGTAAATCCAGTTCCCGGAGCGGTTTTGAAAGTTTTTATATTCTACAGGTAAGCATGCTGTGCTTCACAGTACCGACCTACCGGCAGGGAGGTACCTACCGGGGGGTGCCAAAATTCTTTGGGGTAAGTAGGACCCCTGGTCGCCTGCTAGATGGGTGCACCGGATGCTAATCGGTTCTAGAGTGGTGGTACCCACCCCCAACCCGTGCATTTTTTATTGCAAATTTTTCAATGAAAAACGTCGCAAATTGCAAAAAATGCCTAGTGTAAAATAGTTATTTGTAAGACCAAATAACCTTATATTTAGCAATGCTTAGTTTTTATGCCCAAGAAATTAAGATGCTGTCCGCGACTCAGACAGCCCAAGTCCGGCCAGCCAATTTTTCGACTTTCAGTTTTCGACATTCTGATAGGGAGAATAGTTTGATATACGCAAGAAACTCTCCCAAAAAAATTTTCAGCCCCTAAGACCCACTGTGGCGAGCTGTGGGGCCTTGAAACCGAAGCCAGGTCAAGCAAAACACGATTTTTGCCGTTTTTGCACAAAAATGGCTGTAACTCTGCACTCCTTTAGCCTTATATCTTCATCCGGATATCAAACGAAAGCGCAGAACCTGCGCTAACAGCTCAAACTCCAGAAAAAAAATTTGGATAAAAATTACCCTTTTTAGGGGCAAAAAAGTGCAAAATTTGGGTACTCCAAAAACGGTCAAAAATGCAGTTTTTTGCCAAAAAATGACCATAAATTTCAAAATGCAGGTGTGGGAACTACAGGTCGTTATAGTCCCCGTCCATGCGCATTTCACCCATGCATTCGATTTTTTCAAACCACGGGCGCTCATTCATTTTGACTGGTCCAAAGTTTGGTGCCCAAAACACTCGATTTTTATGAAATTGCTCTTTTTGGTCTGAAAGTTTGTACTTAGGGGTTATTTTTGACGCAGAACACGATGCTGACATTTAAAAATTTGAAAAATGCTTATTTGCCCCTAAAAACGAGGTTCCAACCCTTAAAACCCCTTTTATTTGGGCAGAATTGATCCTTGGTGACTCGGACTATAAAAATAAGGTAAAAAGTCTGTAAATTGAGCCAAAAAGTGTAGAAAAGTCTGCTAAAGAATGATGAGCAATATTCAAAAAACAAATTAGAAATTTTTATTGAGCAGCAAATTCCCAAACTGGACAAAAATACCCAAAATACCAAATTTATGGTAAGTTTCCCTCAGGATGCGACCCAGTTGAAGGAACGTTTCTCCGTTGTTGTTGAAAATAGACACGGACATGCAATAAAGTCTGATAAACATCATTTCGCTTTTGTTAAAAAACTAATTTAGCAAGATACTACCCTCAAAATGCCTGAAATATAGATTTTTCGTTCAAATTTGTATTTGCTTTGGGTTCCGAAAGGAAAAGGAAACTAGAGTTTGTGTGTGATATTTTGTTATTGGGGTTATTTTTGACGCAGAACACAATGCTGACATTTAAAAATTTGAAAAATGCCTATTTGCACCTAAAAACAAGGTTCCAACCCTTAACAACCTTTTTTATTTGGGCAGAATGGATCCTTGGTGACTCGGACTATAAAAATAAAATAAAAAGTCTGTAAATTGAGCCAAAACGTGTAGAAAAGTCTGCTAAATAATGATTAGTGATATTCAAAAAACAAATTAGAAATTTTTATAGAGCAGCAAATTCCCAAACTGGACAAAATAAACCCAAAATACCAAATTTAGGGTAAGTTTCCCTCAGGATGCGACCCAGTTAAAGGAAAGTTTCTCCGTTGTTGTTGAAAATGGACACGGACATGCAATAAAGTCTGATAAACATTATTTCGCTTATGTTAAAAAACTAATTTAGCAAGATACTACCCTTAAAATGCCTGAAATATAGATTTTTCGTTCAAATTTGTATTTGCTTTGGGTTCCGAAAGGAAACTGATCCTGAACACGATGCTGACATTCAAAAATTTGAGAAGTATCTATGTTGTCTAGAAAAGCTGGTTGTCTTTGGTATGAGATGCAAGAAAACTTGTGCCAGTGTCACCGAAACTTGGCAACACTTGGCACCTAATTCGGTCGGCAAGATTATGCTTATCCCCACGATTTGTGTCATTAAGTTATCATCCCATTTGAACTTTTTAGGTCCCATTATTGCGTTTTCTACCTTCGTTTATTTTGGTGTTATTCGTGTCTCTGTAGTCATTTGTTGTCAAATATGGTGCAAAGCCCAAAGGGAATAACTGTGTGAGAATCTCAGAACCGATTCGGTTTTCTAAAAAAAATAATTGAGCAAATTATCGCCCACAAAAAGACTGAAATATATACTTTGAGTTGAAAATTGTATTTGCTTTGGATCCCGAAAAAAAAATTCGTTCCATTTTGAAAGCAGCTAAGCCCGCATTCATGTATGTAATTTGGTCTGCCGAACACGATTACATGTATATACGTGATAAAGTATGAACATAGGTGTCCGTCGCATTGACGAGCCAGGGGGCACCGCGGTATGCGTCTACCTGGCGAAATCGCAAACAGCGAACTTCACGTATTGTATACACTCGCAAAACACCGGGTCCCTTGTGGCTTTATTGCCCGCGGCGGGATGGTTGTTTTTGTGAGATTTTACTATCTAGGATCGCTGATGTTTTGCCCAGACTATAAGATCTGTCTGTGGTAAAACACCTTCGGCAGTTCTGCCTGGGGTCCGTCGCACTGACCAGCCAGGGGGCACCGCGGTATGCGTCTGCCTGGCGAAACCGCAAACAGCGAACTTTGCGTTGAGTTGCATTGCATATTGCATATTGCATAGTTGCAAGTTGAGTTGCATATTGCATCAAGTCAGGTCTTGAATTAAAGCGCCGAAACCTGCCAGGTTTAATTAGGATTTTAAGATTATAGGTTTTTTCAGCTAAATTATGTTTTAAATCATTTTTAATTTTATTTTTTCACATTTTTAATCAGTGTCTTTGTGTGTTCACATTCACGTATTATACGAATTTTATACACTCACACACAAATACAAATCTACATTACAAAAGAAACTTTCCTTCAATTGGGTCGCATCCTGAAGGAAACTTACCCTAAATTTGGTATTTTGGGTATTTTTGTCCAGTTTGGGAATTTGCTGCTCAATAAAAATTTCTAATTTGTTTTTTGAATATCGCTCATCATTCTTTAGCAGACTTTTCTGCACTGTTTGGCTCAATTTACAGACTTTTTATTTTATTTTTATAGTCCGAGTTACCAAGGATCAATTCTGCCCAAATAAAAGGGGTTGTTAATGGTTGGAACCTTGTTTTTAGGTGCAAATAGGCATTTTTTCAAATTTTTAAATGTCAGCATCGTGTTCTGCGTCAAAAATAACCCCAATAACAAAATGTCACACACAAACTCAGGTTTCCTTTTCCTTTCGGAACCCAAAGCAAATACAAATTTGAACGAAAAATCTATATTTCAGGCATTTTGAGGGTAGTATCTTGCTAAATTAGTTTTTTAACAAAAGCGAAATAATGTTTATCAGACTTTATTGCATGTCCGTGTCCATTTTCAACAACAACGGAGAAACTTTCCTTCAACTGGGTCGCATCCTGAGGGAAACTTACCCTAAATTTGGTATTTTGGGTATTTTTGTCCAGTTTGGGAATTTGCTGCTCAATAAAAATTTCTAACTTGTTTTTTGAATATCGCTCATCATTCTTTAGCAGATTTTTCTACACTTTTTGGCTCAATTTACAGACTTTTTACTTTATTTTTATAGTCCGAGTCACCAAGGATCAATTCTGCCCAAATAAAAGGGGTTTTAAGGGTTGGAACCTCGTTTTTAGGGGCAAATAAGCATTTTTCAAATTTTTAAATGTCAGCATCGTGTTCTGCGTCAAAAATAACCCCTAAGTACAAACTTTCAGACCAAAAAGAGCAATTTCATAAAAATCGAGTATTTTGGGCACCAAACTTTGGACCAGTCAAAATGAATGAGCGCCCGTGGTTTGAAAAAATCGAATGCATGGGTGAAATGCGCATGGACGGGGACTATAACGACCTGTAGTTCCCACACCTGCATTTTGAAATTTATGGTCATTTTTTGGCAAAAAACTGCATTTTTGACCGTTCTTGGAGTACCCAAATTTTGCACTTTTTTGCCCCTAAAAAGGGTAATTTTTATCCAAATTTTTTTTCTGGAGTTTGAGCTGTTAGCGCAGGTTCTGCGCTTTCGTTTGATATCCGGATGAAGATATAAGGCTAAAGGAGTGCAGAGTTACAGCCATTTTTGTGCAAAAACGGCAAAAATCGTGTTTTGCTTGACCTGGTTTCGGTTTCAAGGCCCCACAGCTCGCCACAGTGGGTCTTAGGGGCGGAAATTTTTTTTGGGAGAGTTTCTTGCGTATATCAAACTATTCCCCCTATCAGAATGTCGAAAACTGAAAGTCGACAAATTGGCTGGCCGCGGCTAACAGGCATTAGGGTCGTCTGAGTCGCGGACAGCCTCTTAAACAAATTTACTTGTGAATGTGCTTTAAAAACTCCCTGTTCAACCATGGCAACGAGAGTTGCTACTGAGTGAGACATGCGTGACCTGGATACGGCCCCACATACATATTGTACTTTCGTGTTTATGTTTTCACAGCTGTTTCACACAGTTCTTCAACAAACTTTCTGCAGACACTGGGAATTGTTTGTTTCTGCAATGTTGAACGTATTGTATACCTGCATGTAGGCGCTGCTGGCGTGAAATATCTTAAAAACATGAATAAGGTCGGTAGTCTTGTTTACTTGTACGTGCAACGTTGCATTCACTTTTAGTCATATGTTCATGTCTCATGTGATCTGTAATGTCTGTGCGACTGCTGCGTTTTGCTGCAGCGCATAAACTTATTATGAACGACATATTGAAATTACTTGATCGATCGATTTGTTTTTTCAATTCATATTTTTTTGTACCAAAGAACAGACACGCTCGGCTACGTGCCTTTCACGATCACATGTTTCGGCAACAACATGCACTTGAAAATCTGACGAAAATTCATGCGAAGACTTTTTTGTCGCGCACGTCAACAAATTTTTCGTTCCCATGACCAAAAATATCAAAAGAGACACACGTGTTTTCATTACTCTAAATGTGCGCAGTGCATTCCATTTCAGCAATGCGCACGCATTTTAATGAAGCGAAAAAGTAGAGTGCCACATACAACACTGCAATATGTTGCACGCATTGTACAATTTTGTGCATTCTTTTCGTGTCGTCAAAAAAAAGACTTAGTTATGTGTGTTAAAAACGTTGCACTGCCACGTGACACACGCAGTGTATGTGTACAAACACGCTCATATCTGGTCCAATTCTGCCGATTGTTTGACTTTTTTATGTAAAAAAACAAACTTTTTTCGGTTTAAAGAAAGAACGAACAAGTGCGCGCGCGCTGCGTCAACGGCACAGGATCTTCACACACACGTTTATTATTGTTATGATGATTTGTCGTTATTATTGCATCAGCCCTCTGTGCAATGTATTTTCTGCCAGTGTACGTCACCACCAGTTTTTTTCAACAAAAAAACATTGTCGGCACGTGTGCTAAAAGATAGGCGTTCTCCAAAACTATGAGTTGACTGTGTGCATATGTTTCCAGGTGGCAAAGAGGCAATTTGCTGAACGTCCACCACCCCACCCCACCCCGCAATTGTAATGCCCACCAGCAAAATACATTTCGAAATCGACATTCTGTGACGTCAAGCGACTCGAACGCAGATGTTCGATGAAAAAAATTGTGTCGCTCCGACGCTCCTCCTAATCTAAAACGTGTCTGTGAAGAAATCGCAAAATTCCGCAAAACTAAAATTGTCTCTGCATCCGTTATCAGCGACACGGGCTCACAAAACGCATGCATGTTACCTTGCGTGTGTAACATATTACGTACATGTAATTTGCTGCCAATTCACACGTTTCAACGTTCATTGAAAACAATGTTTGTGTCCACAGACAGTATTCAGTAAAAATGTTCGTCTTTTCTGCAGCCTTTCTCACCATTATCACCGATTATTGGTGTTGGACCAGGTTTTTGCAAAAATAAACTTATTTCACTTTAATATGACGTAAAAGTTGACGAGCTGACGTGCACAGCGCAGATAGTGAAGAACATTCAGCCAAGTTTATTGTTATGAAATATCTTTTTTCTCAACAGTTGTTTGTTACGTCATAGCGAACAAGACGTTGAACTGATCATAAGTTATGTCGAAGATGCACAATGCACAGTAGGTAGGTCACACGACCGGGCGTTTTTACAGCGTTTACCTAAAAACAGAGGTGTCGTTTTAAACTGCTGACGTTTTAGAACGTTTCCTATTTGTGCATTGTACCGTTCGACACACTGGACTGCAGCACGCCAACATGCGAGCGGCTCTATTGATGAGTTAAACTGATGAACGCAAACATTAAAAGTACATATCCACTTACATACTTGTATGTACTTACTATTAGATTATTTTTTTGCAACGCCACACATTCTTATGTGCTCAATTCTGCATTATGTCATTTGTCGTTTGCGCGTCGATCATCGTGTGACAACAAAGTTCAATCGCGTGACTAAGACAGCCTGCAGTTCCCACTCTACAGCGTTTGGCGATTACTCAGTTTTATTGTTTTCGGCTGTGCATCGCTTACATTACGACCATCACATGTTTTCGCTATGACGCAACGGTTTTGAAAACATTGTGGCTAGCTTCGTTCAGGAAAATCTTAAGAAAATACCCACTTGTGAAAGAAAAGAGAGCAATGTTTTCTGAAACGGATTTTTGACTGTTTTCATTTCAGTTACAGCCAAAAACACTCATAAATAAAATGTTACATTGGTAAACCAAATTTCCAATTTTCCAAAGAACCTGTACTTTGAAACTTCCAGCTCTATTCGTTAACGTTCGATATGATCTCCAGCAAAATGAAATCGTGTCCATAATTCTGGACCACCCTTTACATTCATGTATCATTCAAAACATTTTTGTATGCAGCGTTTTTTTGAGTTACAATTATATTTACGCGCGTGTTGATGAGGTTGAGCTTGTTGATGAAAGTGCCAGAACACGCAAACAAACGCCGTTTTCGTCATTTTCAGCATACCCGTTGAAAAACTGGCTTCACTCGTCGGTGTAATGTGCAATGTACATACGGTATGGCCGATTAAACATGGCAGCTTTTTTCAGGGTTCAAGGGGGGCGGAAATTTTAAAAAAAAAAAAAAAAGCCGTTAACACACCTTTTTGTGCAACTTTTTTCTTTTTTTTTAAAAATTAATTATTTCCCTTTGCATTCTTTCTCCCTTGCACACATGATTGGGAATTATGTTGGCATTTTTGAAAAAGACAACTCCTAGTCTGCGACTGGATCCCGCCTTGATGGACTGCCTCATTTATTCGGCCGTACTGTACATAGGTCGTGCCAAACACACCGACGTTTATAGATAAGCGCCCACAACATATTTTGCAATCCCACGCATTTGCGCACAATCAATGCCATACATGTTTTCTGTTCGAACAATCTACACAGCCGATTGGTGACTCATTTCAAAAGCATGCACTTTTTTCACGTTAGTCACACTGCGGCCAGCCATTTCGAACGTTGCTGCTTGCTGTGCACCCTGGCAAGTTTACATTCCCATAAACTGCGGCAGCCTGGCGCAACTATGGGAACGAGAGCGCAGGCGCTGCAGCGATAATGCAGCATCGGTTCTATGAGAACGAACGTTTTTTTTTGTACAAGCAACTGCAGAATACTGATGTTGTGCACACAGACATAGTGGTTGCACTTTTGATAAAATTAAACTTAGAAAGAAGTTGGTGAGTTTGAATTGATCATGCGAGCTAGGTTTTATGGCTGATGTGGAAATATTTGCGTTTTTTGTTTCGGAAATTGGCGTTGCTGTTTTCGTCCTAGTCTGTATCACGGTCTGTGACGCATCTCTTGATTCACGTTTTACACATTTTTGAGCTAGTTTTCCATTATTGCCTTTCTATTTTTAATTCCCGACTGCTGACCAACTGAGGTGTTACTAAAACGCTGCAACGCGATCATTTTTGAAACCTGCTTTTCTGAAGTGCTTCAAACATATAGAAACGCGCTTTTTCAGTTTTTTACGTTTGTTACGCGCAAATTTTTGAAATAATGCACTTACAATTCAGTTTTAACCTGCAATTATTATGCTGATTCAGAATATCATCGATCGTTCGTGGAGAGGAAACTTTATTTATGTTAATTTATTTATTTATAGCGAATAACTAAACAGTACCGTAAATACATGTACAGTACATCAACATGTTTTTTGTATGTATGTGATTTTGCGTTGTTTTTCATCATTAAAACATAAATAAAACAAAATGTAACGATTACATGTACATATGTTTGCAGCGTGCATTCAATCACCTGTTTCACTAAAGCAACACAACTTGCTCCAATTTGTTAAAGTTCCGTTTTTGCCAGTTTACCCATCTGCACATGCATATTCCCAGTTTCATTACTCTTCAAAGACAAATTACATACTTTTTTAGTCCTCGTTTTAATTTTTTAGCCGTCACAGACGATTTTGGTAAAAATTGTTGTCCCATTATTGTTGTTCTTTTTGTCTGCGTGTGTCACTGTGTTCAAACAGTTTTTGGACACTGAATCCAATTTGCTTTTACAGCCCTTTTGTGTTGCTTGCCAGGTTAAGGATAAAATCAATTAAACCGAACAAGGTGTCTTTAATAAGGCATAAATTCGCACGTCGTTTGTTGCCAAACAAACGCAGGTTTCTGCACGAATTTGGTTCACACGCTGGCAGGGGGTGATCACGGAAAGCGATTAGCTCGCTCAGTCAACCCAACTTTTTTGTTTTTTTTACTGACCTGAGGAGAATTTTTAGACAGTGGGGGACTTTTCTACCACGATTGCGTACTTTCTACGAAGGGTGAAAGAATTTGTATTGTTTTCAATCATTTTCACACGCTGCTTGCGTTTGTACCTTGTGTTACATGTGCAATCACCCTCTTGGACGTCATCGGCCATTTTCAAAACAATTCCTGCTGCTCTATTTTCAAAGTATTTCCAGTTTTTTTCAACTTTTTATCGCTTGTTCGTCGGTTTTTCAGTTTTGGCGGCTATTAACTGATTACATTCTCACCTTCTACAAATCAGTACGGTTGATTAATAATTATAAGTTAATAGTTTATTCGCTCGATTTTATCCAATTTATCTGTGATTTGTTTTAAATTTTGTCTTATACGTGGCAACAATTACTGCATAGCTGCTCTGCCATAGTCTGTAAAAATCCGGATTCACCCTGTTGAGTCAGTGCCTTCGCAAAAATATTCTCATCGCAAATCTCTGCCGTGCACTTCAATCAAAGTAAAGTTGGCCAATAGTTGGTCTGGCGCCAGTATATAGAAGAAAGGTGTGCAGAAAAAAAAGTTTTGTCGCGAATACCTCGTGAGAGAGAAAAGTGTCTGCGATGTCAGGTGCGTCTTCCACGTCTGCATTAACATCACCAATTCAATCTATCCATCCCCCACTTGTCATCCATTCTGTGCCGCTCTATTTTGCGAACTTTGTGCGAAACACATTCCTGAGCGCTACGAAACCGGTCACACACCATTCGGTGATCTTTTTTGTTTCGCTAAAAAATAACGCAAAAATGTGTGCTCCATTGTCCTCCATGTGTGTGTACACTTTGCGTCACTCGCGTGCGCTTTTTTGCTGTGCACCTGCAATTTTGTTCAAACAATATGTGCTGCCGAGCTGCGACTTTCACATTCCAATTCGCGCGAAAGACGATGGTAAAGGTAGTCAGAAGTTGAAAAAAAAGTATAATTCTGAAGATGTTTTCTGTTATCTTCCAGAAGAGATTCTGTTTAAACAATTTTTTGCACAGTTTTGTCCTACAATCTAGTGGTAAATCTTCAATGTAGATCCAGATCAAACCGGTTGTGATTTTAAATGTTGCAGCACTTCAGCTTTTGTCGCATTTTGTTTATTTTAACAATTAGCAAAGCAAGGCGCTCGTGATCTTATCCGCTTTACAAGCATTATGTGCATATGTACCGGTATGTGTACATGTGTACAAGCAGCGAGCATGCGACAAATTACAAACTGGCGGTTGCTTTACTGTTTATTATCGGCTTAGCTCTCCGTGTAAACATTCCAGTCAACAGTAAAGAGACAAATTAATAAATCTGTACATGCGGGTCATGCGAGCAATGATGCCGATTTTCGACAATAAATAAACAAAACATACATACATACATGCGTATGTACAATGTACATGTGGCACTGTGCATCTCTCTCTCTGCGCCTCAATTTTACCATAAAACCGCAGCATCATGTGCATCGGTTGGCGCTTTCAGACACTTTGCATGTGTTGTGGTGCGCGTGCACTGCAGCCACCAGCAAGCAAGCACACACATGCTGAGGCACAGTCGCGCTCGCTCTGCACCGCAGTTCCTGGTTCGTGCGCCGCGCCTGTGTGCTTGATAGCAACAACAACAACAACAACAAACCTAGAAGCTGTGTGCGCCAATAAAACGACGAGATGGTGCCCATTCCCTACAGATCCCGCACAGCGCCGTCAAAACATTCGCCTGAGTTTGCTGCCTCAGCTGCTGCTGCAAGCGCACCCAGACATGCGTACTAAGGCGCGTGTCCGGCTTTTGCGCAAGTGCACTCCTTGGCAAACATCCATTATTACTCGCCATGCACACATTTTCCACGCGAAGGTGTTCGCTTAGAAACCTCTCGTCTTTGCTAGATGCACGCCATCGGATCGTGTTCACTCAAAGAGCTAAACGAACTTGAACTAGCCATACTGTCATACTTTTTGTACGTTGGTATAGTGCATTTACAGTTGGTACATTTACATGTACATTTGGTATAGTGTATGTGGCAGTTGGGAGTTCTGTTGAGGTCGCTTGCGAATCATATGATTCATTCACAACTTTACGATTTACGAGACTTTACACGAGACTATAAATCAACTTCCTTTCTGCGTTTGTCAAAAGTTTGTTGAAATTATCTTCGATATTCAAGCGTTTTAAAAATCGACACATCGATCATGTTGATCTCGCGAGGCGACAGAAAATAATATCATAAATACATTAAGTTTCAAGTAGAATAATAAATAATAACAATGGTTTATTGCATTATTGAAGCACGCAAACCTTTTGGATGCCACTGTGAGTCGATCACAAACATGCAACCCATTGATGTTATCATTCCTTACGACTCAGCCCTTCATTGATGCTGCATACCGCTCATTTTGTCATAGAGCTTCAGACACGCCTGTGATGCCACAACGTACATTTACGAGCAGCCCCGACGCATGGCGACAGGCGCACGATTCGTTGGCAACACAATAACACCATTTGTGTATTGTGCGCGCTTTCTGGTATTATGAGATATATGGTTCCTTGAAGTGGCACACAGCGAATGTGCACATAAGAGTGCGTCGTCTCGCTTGACATTATGTATGGGTTCGTTTGCTCGAACTCGCATGCGGCGACGGCACCGCCAGTAGGCATGTGCATGTCACATGAGGCATTCACAGAGACACGCGTGACCGGCGCTCTTGGCGTTACGCCAAACATTTGCCTCGGCTCGATATTCAATGCGCCTGCCAGAATTGCGACGGGAAAAAAAGCTGCTCGCGCCAAATGCGGCCACGCTCTCAGTGTGCTGCGTGTTTCGTAATCGCTAACGATTTCTCGCGCGCTGTCACACGCCCTTTTGAAATTCAATCGACCCGTCTGCGCTGAACGTGTGGGCAACACTATGAAACATACATTCGCAAACATCAACCATATACCATAGCATTTGTCGTCATATAGCAAACAAACAGCGAATAATTTTAGTCTGCCGCATATGCACAATGTACATCACATATCGTAGCAGCTGGACAGCCATTATTTAGCATCTGTCTGGCGTAACAGCGTTGTCTGTGCACTGATATCGCCAGCCGCACCGACCGATCCAGCGGTACACGCTTCCGTGCGCGCTGAGCGAACGACGCTGTCTGCGAAAAAAACCAGTCGCACTCACTCACTGATTTAGCTTTCCAACTTAATGCCAGAAAAGCGCTGCCCGTATGAGATAATGGACATATTGTGCATATTTCCATGTGGCGCCGCGTTCAAATACGCTTATTGCCTTCATTGCCATTCCATTGACTGACTTTATTTTTATCGCTATCTATTTATATCGCACACATATACATTGTTATGTTGTTTTGACTAATTAAGGACAGATAATCATCTTTTGGCAAGCGGCTCCTTTTCGTAAATATTTTTGTGCGCACCTTTGCCAATCTGATTTAACATAATTTGCCGTGTGTGAGCGCTGCTTGTATTATCCAGATTTTCCGCGTAAACATCAACAAGCCTGGACGCCCGCCTGTGCATACAGTTGCGACATGGGCTCGTTATTAACTCTTGTCACCTGACATAAACATCCCATCGACCAACATGATTGTGTCGTCTTCGATTTGTAATGCAGCTCTTTTGTGTGACTTTGCACTATTGCCAGTTCGCAAACAAATGCTGGACACACCAGCAAAACGACACACCGCTAAAACTGACTGCACCATGATTGATTGACTGATTGCACAGCAACACCTCACTGGGCGCACAACCAAATATCCGCGTGCAATCGTTCATGCTTGCCACGCGCACCAATATGTGGCGAAATAGTTTCACGCGCAGCAGTGATAATTCATAATTGTGCGCGCGCGCACATTCCATTGCCATTCTCAAGTCGTCGGTCGGCGCATTGAGCAGCCTGTGTCAGTGCAGAACAGGCGTGCCACTCCGACGGCCTCGTTTCAATCGCACTCTCGTCCGTGTGCGTGTGCACGTCTGCCTTTATTGTCGGCCAACAACAACAACAACAAGCAAACTATCGAAAACATCTCGCAATGCTACTGACCCCAGTCGGCCCTCGCTCCGTGCGCGCGTGCACCGTTGTGTCGTTTTACGACCAAGCCCAAAAACAGTCTTCTTGTGTGCCCCCCAATTGCCGCAGTTTCGCCCTGCATCACCATCCAAGATAACAACAACAACAACAACAAATTCCATTCTCTCAAAATGGAGGCGGAGTCTGTCGGTGATTGGCCGTAGCGTTTCAGATGCAAACATATTGCACGTGTTTGCACTTTGCGAATGGCAGCGCGGCTGTGTGTGTTCGCGCGCGCGCGCGTTGGCGTTTCGCCAATATTTTCCATTTATCGACCCGCTCTGTGCCCCTCTTCTCTCTGGAATGTGGGCGGTGCTTGTACGCGCGCGCGTCCGGGTTTTGCAGGGACGCGAAATAACGCGCGACGTCTGCAACTGATGTTAAAGACTGGCGTTTCAACGAATCGTCAACTTCGATATCATTTTGATCAGCATGGCGCGGCGAATGATTTCTGCTGAATTTCAACAGTGGAAACGTGGAAACGCGTGAGATTGAGCGGCAACGTCTGAATATCGCGCGGCTGGCAACACTCCAGACAGACGGCGTAGTAATCGCAGCGCTGTGCGAGCGCCAGCGGTGTGTTGCTCTGCTGACGTAGCGCAACGCACAAGACACACACAGCGCTCAGTGCTGCCCCGGTCGCAGTGCAGTCAGTCAGTTTCAGTCTACATCCGAAGCGTCTCCTGGCCCGTTTTGCACGTCTGTATGTATGTCTGCGCCGCCGCATATTGCGCTCTGTGAGAAACGACCGTTTTTAGCATTTTTGCTCTGTTGTGCGTGTCGTGCAACCGATCTCTGAACTGATGTAGGCACAGCAAAGGCGCGCGCGCGTGCTGTGCAACAGAGCAGTGTGTTGTGCACAAGAGCATGCATTCCTGAACCAAGTGCTCAGTGTGCAGTTTTGTTTCAATGGTGAGTGTGCATCGCGCGGCAACGCCTGATCATCAGGTGGTGTCGGTGCACACACCAGCAGCTTTTACTATGCTCGATCGCCATATCGCTTGTGTGTTGCTGTGTTGTTCAGTAGTGTTGTAAACGCCACAGGCGTCAGCAACTATTATAAACGCTGCCTCTGTGTTTGTCGTTCACGAAAGTCTGGCGCCCGCTGCGGCTGAAACCAAAGCGGTCCACTTCGACTGTGTGTCGTTCTTGACAGCAGTGCACTTTTTCTGGCGTCACTCTTCTGTGTGTGTCGTCGTCGGCGAATTCTGTCTGGGCATCCCAAGTGGCTGCCTAAGTAAACGCAACGACCTGTTTGTTCGTTTGTTACAAAAAACCGCGCGTTGCCCACCTCGATTATACACGTTCATATGAAGCTAAATACTTTTTAAACTTTTTGGTTGAACGAGGCTTGCGAGCACATTGTGGATATATGTAGTAAGTTAACCAGACAAAAAAACACACACGGACCAGCGCTCTGAGATTAGCAGCGCTCGCTCGTGTTGCCTCTGTGAAAGCGAACAGACAACACTGTTCGTTCGTTCATCTTTCGCCAGCACCTCTGTTTGATGCCGCTAAATTTATTCCACAGTTTTACTTTTCAACGGCGCTCATATCTGGGGTTGCTGTCCTTGCGCCACACCACTTCCCCAAACACAGATGTTGTTGAAATCATTCATTATTTTTTATGTTTCTTTGGCAGTTTTACTGCGTGGGCAGCTTGCAATCATCAATGGCCCACAGTGCGCACGCATTCACACCAAGAGTTCCGCTTTTCTTAATGATCAAACTCGTTATTTATTTGCTAATAAATAAAACTCCAGCATTATCTTTTGATGTATTGGTTTTTGACACACTGACAATGTAGTAGTATTAAAGTCCACATGAATTTCTGATTACATAAAGTATTATGTTATAAAAGCAACTATTGACCATGTATAGCTGTTCAGTTGACCATTTAGATTTTCATTTCACGTTTTCTAAATGCAAATCCGCAAACACCCAACATCTTGAACACAAATGCATCATTTTTTCATGAGCGTTATTTTGAATTGAGTTTTATTCTAACGTTACTTTAGGTTTTCGTTTTTTCAACAATTTCTTGTTCGTTAACTTAATAGAGCTTTGACATTTACTACTGACTTACTGGCGAATTTTTTACTATAATTTAAAACGCAGACAATTTTTTGCTGATTTTATTGCGCAATCATTGTTGTTGTTTTTAAGACCAGTGTTT
Source organism: Theristus sp. LFF4_11 (assembly GCA_030248135.1). NCBI lineage: Eukaryota > Metazoa > Nematoda > Chromadorea > Monhysterida > Xyalidae > Theristus > Theristus sp. LFF4_11. The sequence continues at coordinate 19,526 of JASANC010005464.1, forward strand.
CCTGTCTCCCCCGCCACTCAAAAAGTAGCAATGTCGACTTCTGTTGTTTGGTTAAATTTGATAACAAACAACTCAATGTTGATAAGAGTTTTGAAATTATATAGAACAGAAAAGCGGCAAACGATTCAAGTCCCACCGCCTGCTTTTGGTGTCTGTTTGTTTTTACAATTTATTGTTGAACGATCACGTGCATCCAATTAAAAAAAAGTTGTTACCATTATCCTTTATTTTTATTTCGACCACAATGCGTTTTCACGAAGGGATAGGAAAACGTTTCATAAACTGCGCAACAATTCAAATTTTTATTCAAATTCAAGCATCGCCTTTTTATGCCTCAGCTGTGCGGCTTCTTTAAGAGCGTGAAACTCAGAAATTGTGCCTACAAATTTTCTGAAACGATAATATTTGTGTTGCAGAGTTACCGTCTGTTCTCAACTCCAGCAGCATTTCTGTCGGTTGTCAATTGAAAATTATTTCGATTTCAAACATCACGATTTCAACGTGATTGCAGCGTACCTGCTTGGGGCTGCATTAACAGTCAAAATCAACGCTAAATTATCATAATCAAAGTGAAAACCGCCGAAAAAATTACAAGAAAAAAAGTGCTAACTGAAAGCTTTCACGAAAGATGTCAACCTCCTTGGTGTCATCTTTAAAGAACGTGAAAAAGACGTGGATCAACTTGATCGGCTCACCCGGTAACACGTCTGGCGACAAGGACAATTCCAAACCGCGTACGTTTCCGCCATTTCTTCCAGAGTCCATGAATGAACACAATGAAAATTGCTAAAAATGAATACATGCACGCTAAATGCGTTTCAGCATACGACATCAGCCACTTTAAACGGCACTACAAACTGGGCCCGGAGTTGGGTCGTGGCGGCTTCGGCACCGTCTACACCGGGTTTCGACTGCGCGATGGCATGCAGGTTGCCGTCAAGTTTGTCGCCCGTCACAACGTTACCGAATGGGGAATTGTAAGTGTCGTTTTTTTTGTTCGTTTTTGCGCTTGTGCTCGTGTCGCTTCTACATATGACTGCTTGTTTTTGCTTCGTGATCGACGAGTGCGTACATGATTGTCCGTGCAATTTATTCATTTGTCTAAACCGATCATGCGGCGAATTGTGATGAACTTAATAAGACTCTCGTTACGTATTTCATGAATGCCCAACGGGACTACATCGAAGTCTGTTACTGGCGAAAATGAACGTGTGTGCACATGTGTTGTGGTCTGCGGCTTCAAACTGTACACGTGTCTCTTCAAAAGTTATGTAAAAAATTCATTACCGTCAAGCATCAAAGCATATTGGATGCCAGCCAGCCCACGCAGCCACCGTACTGTAACAGCGCTTGCAGCTACATTGTACTACAGAGTGTGTGTGTGCGGCGTACATGTGTGGGTGTATTTTGTTTGCTGACGTTTCCATTGAGCAATGTGCGATCATCTGTTCAAATTCAAATCAGGAGACGACATGCAGAGAAAAACACAGTTCGGTCGATGCAATAGTAGCTACATACATATTACGCTGTGACTCCTGCGTGTGTACATGTATGTATCTCAGCTAAAAGATGATCAAGGGTTGAAGCTACATTGCAGACATGATCTTGTTTCACTGTATCAAACAGTGTATTTATTCCTGAATGACGTCTGACGTGAAGCTTTTTCCTTCCCATTGAAACATTGATGCCGAAACACAGCTGCACGTGACGCCATCGCAAACAGCGTTATAAGCGCTGATTATTAGCATTCAGTTTGTAGACTTCGCAATCTACATTCAAAACACGGGATTCATGAGAATACATGAATGAATGACAACGCCAACCGCAAAGCATGTACACATGTTGTGTCGTGTCATACAGTCTTAAGTCACTTAAAGCACAACAACATTGCATATTGCTTTTTGGTCAACGTTTGTGTGCATTTTGCAGTTTGACCGCAAACCTTAATGAGATTGTTGGAGGCTGTCCAGCACAAGGAAGCACACAATTTTAATACTGGCTTCTGAAGTCCATACAAATTACCAGCTGGCGGTAAAACAAATTGAAAATGCTCTATATATGTAGGTGAATGTGTTTTTGACAAGCGAACGCTTCCATGTACGTGACAAAATCCCAAAAGTTGCCGCGTGAAAAACCCGGAAGCGGCCGCTGCAGGTAAACGTCGGCGGAATGTTGTTTACGACGACACGACGAGCTGTGCGCGCAATAAAAACGAGCATTTTCACAGATTTCGTCGTCGTTATGGTGGAGTTTGGCTGTTTGTTTGCAAGAGCTGCTGACAAACGAACATGATGACGCTGGGCGTTTTCGAAGAGCCAGCGCAAATACGTGTTTTTGTGTATGGACAGCTGGTATGGCCTTTTACAGTGGTGTAGGAGGAAGTTGAACGTGTGCGCAACGTCATTTACTCGCACAGACTCCAGCGCAGGCCACAATCGGCGGTCTGTTGTTGTTCGCGTGTAAATGTTTCTCTCCTCCGGTGTTTTTCCTGGCGAAAGCTACGTACATGTATGCGACGAAAGGGAAAACGGCTAGTAATAAACATTTACGACATGAAATCTGCGCCGAGATTGCTACTTATAACTTACAATGCACGCACGATTTGTGTGGGCGTGTGTTGCTGCTGAGCACCTTTAAATGAGCTACATTGTATATGCATGTAGTCACAATGAACAGCGTTGAGAGCTTTCTATCGTTTAAATGCGGCGGTATGTATCAACGAGGCGTCGTTATGATCAATAGGTCACTGAATGCGACTGTGGCTGTGACGTCATGAACGGCACGCACACGTAATGACGACCTGTTCAGCGTCATTCTCAAGGGTGCATGCACTTGCTCCACGGATAAAATGTATAACTTAAAAACAATGCCAGTAACGTAAATCATACATGTAACAATGCGAACAACAATACAATGCAGTCGTCCCACAAAAATGTTTTTAAGGATGGCTGTGAAATAGTGTGGAATGCTGTAATCATCAAACTTTCTGGGGTGTATAATTGTTTGCAAAAGTTCGGCTTGGGCAGTCGATTAAAACAACCGTTTCGTTGAGTGTTGTTGTCATCATACAACACTCACATACAAGTACATGTACATGTTTGTACGTGTGCTGTGCACAAAACTTCCGACCCGCAAGTACTGTTGCTTGGACACAAGCTTTGTGCGTTACCGACTGCGCATAGCTGTGTGTGGCCTTTTGCAGAGCCCACCGAAGAAGCGCGGTTATTACATGCCATAAAGTATGAACATCAAAAGAGAGACGAAGCGCCTCCGTGCAAGCTGGCGGCGCCTGGTGGGCGACACAAATGCCACAAGCCAACACAAATACCCTGTTGGGAATTGAGTGGATGAATTTCTTGGTTAGCATAATTTTTACTCGCGCACACATACACACACTACACACGGCTTGCTGAGAGACGCTCAACTTAAAACCCGGAAAGACAGCTTCATTGACAGTGATTGCGGGGCTTCATTCGATGCGGCTCTTTCGTGCGCTCGTGTGCTTTTGCACAGCTTGTTTTAATTGCCCGAATGCTCGTTCGCTGTTTTGTTCTTAAAAACGCAGCGTGTGCAGAATTATCACGTGGATCATTATGAAAATGAGACCAGCCACGGTGGCAATGTGTCTTTGTGTGCGACTGACTGTCTGTCTGTAGCCACCCACTTGGTAATAATCCAAAAACATACAAAAAACCGTGATGCACATTGTCTGAGCTGGTTGTCTAGTATCGTTTTTTTATATGAACACAGTCCGAACACACAACAACAAAACATACATCAGCACTTCCCATTTATTAGCATTTTGCGTGTTATGATCCGTCGTGACAGGCACACAATCACAACTGCACCTGAAAACAATAATCACTGATTACCGATCAGCCTTACTAGCTTTATTGCAATATGGGTGGCCGCAATGACAGTAGGTTAATATATGATCGGGCAGCCGTTTTAGCAGACCACAATTTATGCGATTTATGCACAAAACTCAGTGGGCCAGGCAACGTTTGTTTGGCAAGTTACCAACGATTAAATATACCATGTATGTACTACTACAATACAATTTAATACCAGACAGGGTTAATGGCTAATGACTACGAATTGGACGTGTTTTGGTGTGTCAGTGACGTAGGTACTTAACAGCACAATTATGTGTACTAGCATGCACGCATATATAAAAGTATAGTATAATAATAAGGATCACTAAAATTGATGATCAGTTGACGATGATGCTCACATGCAAGTGCGCCATCCGTTTGACGGCTTTAGCACAGATATACCGGTTGCTAGGTGCTCGGGGCTTTGTTTTGGCACGCGTTACGATGGCGAACTAGAACCAAAACAAAACAAAACACACAATGTGGTAATCAATGACAAAACGAGACCATATGGCTGAAAACGGGGGTGAATTTTGAACAGACACGTTGGACAGAAACGCAGTGTTGCCAGAACACACACAGCCATGTTCGAATTGGAGTTGAGAAAAAAACAGTGAGTGAATGAAATTGAGTTGAGGGACCGGAACAGACTGTGCGAGCACTCGCGGGTTTACGTATTTGTTAAGTTTTTTTTTCACAAAAGAATTTCAAAGCACTCTATTGGTTTACGTTTCCAGCTGGAGAACCGCAACGTGCCACTGGAGATCTGCCTGCTGTGGCATTGTCGTCACGTGATCGGCGTCATCGACGTGCTCGACTGGTTCGAACGCTCCGACGGCTTTCTGATCGTCATGGAACGACCGTCGCCTTGCACGGACCTGTTCGACTACATCTCCGACAAGGGACCGTTGGCCGAGGCGTTGGCCGCCAACTTTTTCAAACAAGTCGTTGAGACGGCAATCGCGTGCGCCGCTGTTGGCGTGGTACACCGCGACGTTAAGGCACGTTTTAACAGTCCATCTCAGACGAACATTTACATCATCGAGTTGTATATTCTGGTTGAGATTATATGCATAAACTGTAAAACATTGCTTACACCGCATCATTATTCCCTTTCTACAGGACGAAAACCTTGTGGTTGATATGACCAATGGTCGCCTGAAGCTTATTGATTTCGGTTCTGGTGCCTTCCTGAAAGATACATACTATACGGATTTTGAAGGTTAGTTTTTTGCTGAATTTCCTTTTTAATATATTTTTTTCTGATTCATGCCATGTGTTTGTTGTGTTCGATCTTTTTTAGAAGTTCTCCAAAAATCTGTTTTTCAATCAACCTAGGCTTGAATTAAAACGTCGTAAATGTCCACGCACGCTTATCTCAGTAAAATAGAACGTCGCGTTTTTGGTAGGCGATTGAGTGCTTGCTTATTTATTTCTATTTTGTCTGGAGGAGGACCACCCAGAAAGTGAAAATCGTATTTCTCGCCGATTTTTGACGTATATAAATCATATCAGGAAGAGTCAGACAAAAAGGAGCACGCAGGAATGCAATAGTGGATTGTTTTTAAGTCGATGTTGTAACGCAGTTTGCCAAAAATTCGTTGTACCTCTTGAACGTACACATGCAGGCAAAGTACTTGCAATAGTTCGGTAGTTACTTCGGTGAATAAAAAAAGAAATTCGACTCGCTCACCGTAAAATGAGACGGAATGACCGTCGATATTCATAAGAATGAGCTCTTCGGATGTTTAAAGCGGCAATGAAACTACACTGTACATTTTATTGTTAACTTTTCACATTAACTTTACTTTCACTCCCGACTGCTTTTATTTCTCTCCGTCAGAATTATGCTTTCCAAATCGTTTTGCATTCATTTTTTGCACAGACGAACGTGAAATGTTTTTTTAATCATTTGCGTTCCTACAATTGATTATGCCAAATGACCGCGTTCACTTGCACGTGCGCAATATTTGCTGTTTTATTACTTACTGTGTTCACAGACTACTCGACTGTCGGTGTTCTCAAAGTTGTCTCAGAAAACAACGTCGACTCTGGCATACTGCCAATCACACACACGTTCTGATGGACATGACAATGTTAGCTGACGTGTTCTTGATGAAGCAACCAAACGCAAAATTACTTCATTGGCCATCAGATCAATGACTGCCGGAGGGCGGCAAACATTCTATAAGCTCAGTATAATTGTAAAAAATCAAAATCACCAGCAGCGAGCACTCATCAAAACAAAGACACAAAGTCAAAAGACAAAGATCGACACACAGCAGCTGTTGACGGTGCCGGCCATCCGACTGAGCATGCATTGTGGTCGCTGCATTCTGCTTGTTGCGTAATTATTCACTGCACCCCACGACACATCTGCGTTCCATTGTGGTTGGGTGTAATCGCTGGGTCGTCCGGGGTTGTCCCTTTGTTTCAATCAGAATCGTGTTTGTCCAAACCAGCACAGAGGTCACATACAAAATTGTGACTGTTGCCCACAGATGACCATCAGAAGCTCTGGTCGACTTGTAAAAGTTCGATCATCTTCTGATTATCAATGTGTCAATCAGGTTACACGCAGACGTAGCGGAAAGTTACTCCAGGCGTTATTTTATTTCAGTCTTTTACCGTTGTAGCCAAACCACGCCTCAAACTAATTGAAATACGTTGTACAATGCAGGCCATTCATGTAGTTTAGGGGATGTGCACCACGTCAGTGCTGTTAACCATACGAATCGTCATGGTTCAAGCGTGCACTGGAGCAGTTTAGATGCGTTATCTGAACACACGCTGTCCAGTCTTCTTTGGCACAAACTAACGAGCAGCTTTTGACAATGGCAGTGTGACAACAGCAACAGCAATGCATCGCTTCGTTTCATTACACTCGATCTTGACGTCGGCATGTGCGAGTTCCTATTGCTTTCCACAGCCGATCGATCTTCTTTGCTTTGATTAACACCAGCAAAACACAGTGCACTGTAAACTGGGTGAGCACATTGCTTTCTGTGGGGCCTATCTGTATCAGCACAGATTCTATCAGTTTCGAATACTATCAGACCAGTTGACATGCACGTGCAACGTGCATTGGTACGTGCAAATTTGAAATTTGCTCTTTTGCAGGCATAACAGTTCTAACAATTATCAACATATTGAAAGCTGTTTTTATACAACTGTGCATGCAGTGCTACGCATGTTGCAAAAGTACTGTGTCTAACCGTCTGCTGCTGCAATTCCTTCCCATACAGTGTCCATGTATGTATGTCCGCAATTCCAGTGTGTGTGCTGCACGCATACATCGATTCAGTCAGTCATTCGTACATAGGGCGCACAAAATGCAACGTTCTTCAGGGAAAAGTCAACGTCTGTTCATGGGACAGCCAATAAACACAACACTTGAACGGTTGCCAAATATTTTCCTGGCCAACTGTGTCTTCAAGAAATGAAAGGAGTTCGTGTTCGTGCTGCTTTGTCGTACTGCATGTCTGCAAGTAGTAATGCATTGCTTTACATGTGTTGCACGCCGCGCTCGCATGTGACGTGTATCAGCTAGCGCCAGGTTATCAAGGTCACACATGTTCGGCGATTTTAAGTAAAAAATATAGCCATCTAAGACGATGGAAAGTGTGTGTTGTCTGCGACTCAGTCTGGCAATAGTAAATGCGGCCACTTGCCAAAAATTATACTACTATCTACATACGTAGAATATACGTGAACATGTTTGTATGTTTTTAATGATTAAAACGCGCGCACACACGCACACACACAAACATCACAAAGTATTCATAACTCTAATTGCATTGTGCGAACTTAAGTTACGCACACTTTTCATGCGGGGGGGGTACAATTCCGGCCTGAAGAATTCCGGCCCGCTCATTCCGGCCCGAAGAATTCCGGCCCGAAGAATTCCGGCCCGGAGAATTCCGGCCCGGAGAATTTTCGCCAGCACGAACAATATTAAACCACACGAAGTGATTTTGGTAACGAAATAATAAAATAAAATATCGATGTTCACATGTTACAGTGTATTTTCAATGATGTTCGCTTTTTTGGAAAGTGAAACCTTTTGGAAAAAAAGAAACTACAAATAAATTTTTAACTTTTTTATCATGAACAGGATTTGTGACTTTTTTACCTTATTAAAAAGGCTTGGCTTAGGATTAGGAACCTACAACAAGTCACTGCAAGCAAGTTCTAAACAAAAATAAAAAAATCACTTTAGAATTTATTTACCAAAAATCACTTCGTGTGGTTTAATATTGTTATTGCTGGCGAAAATTCTCCGGGCCGGAATTCTCCGGGCCGGAATTCTTCGGGCCGGAATTCTTCGGGCCGGAATGAGCGGGCCGGAATTCTACGGGCCGGAATTTCGCGGGCCGGAATAGTACACGAGCCCTTTTCATGATATCTAAAATTGGAATCTGGTTGGCAAAAAACGCCTCACCATAAACAACATAGTGAACGTATTTGTCGAGGCATGCATATGTGAAAACGTGACCTGGATTATTATTACATTCTTTGAGCAATAAGTACTACATGCAGTTTAGGTTCAGTTCTGACGTTGCTTGGGATTGGGCGCTCTTATAAAACAGAAAACAACATGCACCCGATGAGGAGTAAAGATTTGTCGCAGAGTAATGCTGAAGAAAGTAAAACGTACTGGTAAACGTACATACACCCTTTAATATTATATCGTTTCTTGGGTTCTGCGACTCAATGCATTTACAGTATGGCCGAATAAATAAGGCAGTCCATCAAGGCGGGATCAGTCGCAGACTAGGAATTGTCTTTTTCAAAAATGCCAACATAATTCTTAATCATGTGTGCGAGGGAAAAAGAATGATCAGAAAAGCCCGTAGAATCCGTTAGTTTTAAAAACAACACGTCATACTTGACACACATTTGAGTTTCTGAAATGTTTTCTCTTTCATTCAAATTTCGCGCGCTCGTTGCACCCTGAAAAAAGCTGCCATGTTTACTCGGCCACTCCGTACATATCAGACGTAGAAAGGAAACTAGTTTCAATCTTTGTGGCAATTCAAAGTAGCCTACAAGACCAGACCCTACTTAAGGGGGCTCGGATCACTTTACCAATTTTTAATTCACACATTTTAAATTTTTTTACATGCAGAAGCAACTAAATAAATATACAACAATCAGACGTGATAACTAAGCTACAATACAATGTACATGGCCATGCACCTTACATACAGTCGTCGTACCTGCAGAAACTGAAAAATTATAAACTACAGGGTGTCCCAGCTAGATGTACAACATTTGTTTTTTGAAGTATACGCGTGTGCGTTGACCTATGTTAATAATTTTTTCAACGTTTGTAAAAAAGACTTCGGGAATTTGTTTGGCACCAGAATTTTTATGTTTCAGCAAACATGGCACAAGTTATGGCAGTTTTAAAAAAATACCTCATTTTCACAAAAAAATGAACGAGCGGAGAGCAAAAAAAGCAAATCAAACACCTCACAGACTCAGAATATTAATCGTCTAATTGTCCTCAATGTGCTGGCCCTTTCTTTCAATCAGTTTATCCATTCGTCTGTCGAAATCCAAAACACCTGCCAGGCGCTCTTCGTTGCTGATTTCGCCCACAGTTTCACCGATGGCCACAATCAGCTCATCGATGGATGCTGGATGGGTCTCATAAACACGGTGCTTCACAGCGCCCCAGAGCCAGTAGTCGCACGCTGTGATGTCAGGCGAACGTGCAGGCCAGGCAATTGGCCCACCGCGGCCGACCCAGCGCTGGTCAAACTGGGTGTCCAGCCAGTCGCGCACCGGTGCGAGCGGCAATTGAAAAAGTGTGCATTTTTTTCAAATGCTTATAAGTCAGGTTATATTCAACGTATCGCAACGTTTTTAGTGTCAAACAAATTCCCGAAATCTTTACTACAAACGCTGAAAAAATTATAAAAATTGGTCAACGCAAGCACGCGTAATTACAAAAACAAATGTTGTAGATCTAGCTGGGACACCCTGTACATCGTAAAGCCTGAACACTGCAACACATCAAAACAAACTGCAAATTGTCTCACTCTCAACTCTCACACAGCGCATTACACACGTGACTGGTCTTAAAGAATCAAATTGTGTAACAACATTGATCAACACAAAAAACACAAATCAATGCACACTTTTAGTCCAAGACAAATAAGAGACGATATTATTTTTAACTACTGTATAAAAACGTCTCGACAAAACTGATACAGCAGCCTTCAATATCAGCATTTATTGGAGAACTTGCTTCGTTGGCATGTATAGATACACTGTAAGTGCGTATGTTCAATAAGCGTGTGGGAGTGCAAAACAAAACAATTTCCAGTGTCAAATACAAGTACATATTTCGCATGTCTGCACAAAAGATCATATGCAATATTGGTGCGGCAGCGAGACGAGGCACGCCCAGGTCATAGTATACTTTGTGATATTTATGAACACACTCGACCATGTTTACGGTGAGCACATATTGCGCAATGCAACATCATTTTGGCAACTTTCCAAAGCACATAACATGTGATAACACGCGCGTCAAAGTGAAAGAAGAGACACCGGCGAGCAAGATGGCCCAGACTCGACAAACATACACACAATGTAAGCTGCTTTCGGGCTCTTCAGTGCACAAGCACACATTTCAGTCGATTCAGCGTTGCGCAGCCGGTTGAATCCTTGAATGCATTGAAACGCACTGACACCGCTGTGCGGGAATGCTCGAGAGCGAGGGGCGTCTGGACGAGCGGGGCCACACAAACCGCGCACTGCCAGCGCCTCTCCATTCAACTTTGCTCAAGTGCGTGTGCTGCGGCCAGTTTGCCGGCGAGGGAACCTGCAGCAATTTAATCTGAATAACCTCACAGTCACAACCACACTTGCCTAGCGCTAGCTATATATGCGGTACACAGCTCTCTGATTATTTATCATTTTCTCAACGCCCCGTTTTCTCTGTGTGTTTTCCATGTCGTTACTGAACCACAGACCGCCCAGTGGGGAGCGCGGGATAAAACTCCAGTTTTCAACCACTTTGCTTGAACAAAACTGTTTAGTGGATGTGCATGCGCTGGGCTTCAATAAATCACGCTTACTTTTCCCGTAACATGTTCGCATTACACTATACGTACCTTCCACGTGTATGTAACTCGACACTGGACAGTGTAACAAAACAAAATGCTGCAGGACTGCAAGCTGTAACTGTTGATTCAGTCTCTTGAAGTAGATTTTATAGCAAGAAAGCAACCCCTATGTTGACGTGCTTCAGAGTGCGGCTGTATAACACACATTTTCAAAACTTCAATTGCCTCCATTAGCGTTGACAAAATTGGAAGCAACACTGGCATGAATCAGGGTCACAATTTTTTGCGATACCGTTTCTGAAAAAAAACACCTTTCACACGTTTTTTAATAGCAGTTTGCAATGTTCTTGCAGGAACTCGTGTGTACAGCCCGCCGGAGTGGATAATGCACAACCGCTACCAAGCGCGACCTGCCACAGTGTGGTCGCTGGGCATTCTGCTGTACGACATGGTCTGCGGAGACATCCCGTTTCATCGCGACGAAGAAATCATGCGAGGTCGACTGACGTGGCGAACACCGCTGTCTGCAGGTGATCAACATGTTTGCGCGTTGTTCACGCAAGTCCACTCACAACGCACACGTGCACCATTCAACGATCAACACTTACAAACTACACAATGTGCACACATTATTTTACTCATTGCAGCATGCCAAGACTTGATTCGTCGGTGTCTAGCGTTCAATCCGAAAGATCGCATCTGCCTCGACGAGATCATCGAGCACCCGTGGCTCTCGCAGTTCGGCACTTCCGTCAACCAGTCGCTCGGTCGAATGGACCTGCAGGGTTTGCGGTACAAACTGGCGTCCGTGCCGGCGAATCTCGCCGCGGCGCAGTCGAGCAGCGTCGCCGCCGGACAAGCGGCCGCCAGAGAGGACGCGGCAACTGGCAACGCGGGTGACCGAGTGTCGCACCCGCTGGACGTTGACGTGGCGACCGACGACGACGCGGACTCGGCGTGCGGCGGCATGGCCGACTCGGCCATGGACGACACCATGTCGACGGTGTCTTCGGCCGGCGTCATCGCGAACGACAACACGAACACCACCAACAATGCCAATGCCAATGTCGCCGGCAGCCATACGCAGAAAACCGGCGGCGCCAACAACGCCGTGGCCGCGTCGACCAGCTGTATGTTTCCGCAAGCGTGTATCCCGGTGCAACACCCGCAGCCGCACGTCACGGCGCCACAGGCGAACGCCAGCCAGCGTCAGCATCATTTCGCGGCGGCCAGTTTGACGCCGCATCTGTTGGCGACGAACGGCGCTGCAGCGCACGCGACCGGCGGCGCACGTGCTGAGCACTCGCTCGGCTCCGCCTGTTCGTCCGCGTACAGCTCGGCGTACTCGAGCGGCTACCAGTCGGATTTGTCGCCGAGACCGTTGTACCCGAACGCGGCGCTCTCCGGCGGCTCCACCCACCACCAGGCGAATCACGCAGCGCCGACGACGCACGCTGGCTCGCTTTGACGTTTTGCATTTTTGCCAGTCTTCTCTCTTTCATTATTATCGGACACACTGAAAATGCGAACACATTTTACGTGTATATATTTGTGTGTGTGTGCGCGTGTGGTTTCGAGCTTTTTCTTACCGTTGTAATATTTTTTTGAAGTTTTATTCCTTTTGGTGTGCGTGTTTGAATTATCGTCAAATACTGTGTATCGGGTGTTTCTGTGGTTATTGTTTTCACATCTTTGTTCTACTGGTGTGTGCGTGTGTTATTGCTACTGTTATCCTTCTGATCCCGGCTTTCTCCAACCTTTGTTTTTTTGATTATATGTGCGAATGCAATATACATACATGTAGTGATGTATGTATCTTATAACGTTAGAATTTATATGTTGTCTGTGCTGAACGACGCTGGCAAACACAGCATTCAATTGTCAGAGATATTGAAGTTATTCTTAACAACAACAATACTTGTATATAATATGCGAATTCACAAATTCAATGTTTCTTTTGAATAACGCGAGCATGCTATTCTCGAGTTTTTACATACTTTTTGTATAGCACTAACACGAGCTCCCTTTTTCAATAAAAATAGAAAAAATTTGGTGTTTTGGTGAATTCTGTTGAATTGCTCTTAAAATAATCATGCTCCTTATTACACGTGTGACACATTATTTATTATGCTATTTTGCTAACATGTTTATTGCGACTTACCATAAAAATTGTACAGTTTTGTTGCTGTTACCCGCTGACTTGGTGTAAAACACCATAAATACTTTTTTATTCAACGTTTTTATGCAACATGGAGTTCAGCTATAGGTTTCCTAATTACAAACTTTGACTTTCTCAACCAACATACGCGTGAATTATACATGTATGTCCATGTGTAGTATCCACTTGGAGTATTTCTCAAATGTTTTACCTACAACAAATTTTGATGAAAAATTTGTGGAGAACAAAACAGTAAAAGCAATGAAATAATTAAATTCAAGCAACAATTGTCAGTTAGTGCGGTCATTTCATTTTTTAAATCTGTGTTATGAAGTTGCTCATTTCGAAACATTATATCGTGTGCAACCTTTGTACAGTACAGTACATATAATATATGATCCTTTTCCCTGCGTTCGAAAAACAACAATTTTTTGTATTAATTTGAAATGTTCCTACACTTGTAACGCTCATAATAACTTTTTGTCTGCATCCTGAAATTGCTCCATGCGACTTTAAGTTTGAATTCAACGTCTCTATAACAACAACTCACTATTTTTGTGGCGAACTTGCACTCTCAGTTTGTAAATTAACGTGACATCTTGGATAAGCCACAAACTTGGCTCTGTGCACACGAAACGAACACCCAAAGTTGTGTTCTGAGCCGCGAAAAAATTTTCATCGGACGACTTTTCATACGCTGTAGACACGAAAAACCTATTCTGAAAACAGTGTTACTTATTTTTCTTGGTATTTTTTTTTTCAGGTATGTAATCAACATGTGTTCGCCCTTTCAATTTTTACCTGCGACACTTTCACAGTCGAACAAAAATGTTTCCTGGGGTAATTTCATCCGTAGATTTTGCTCTTTGGGTTAATTTTTTGCCCCGACCTTGTTTTTGGGTAAAAATTGAGTATTTTTAAAAGTTCGCAGGGTTTTCACCTGGTTTTAAGTGTTCGCTCTTTCAATTTTTAGCTGGGACACTTTCACAGTTGAACAAAAATGTTTCCTGGGGTAATTTCATCCGTAGATTTTGAAAAATTAGTTTATTTTTTTGCCCGAGCACTTTTTTAAGTGAAAATTGTGCATTTTTTGAAAGTTCGCATTTTGACTGGATATCAGTTTTTCACTCTTACAAATTTTGTCTGAGCAACGAAAAATAACAGGAAAAACGTCTAGTCCGTGGGAATTCAATGCGCTAATCACGGATTTTGGGTTAGTTTTCTTACGTGAGCAACTCTAGATGCTGAATCGTGACGATTTCGGGCGAATCGGCCGTGGTAATTGGCGAAATCGGTCCAGAAACGAAAAAAAAGAAAAGGGTGTTTTCCAGGGTAATTCAATGCGCTGATCACGAATTTTGGGTTAGTTTTCTTACGTGAGCAACTCTAGATGCTGAATCGTGACGATTTCGGGCGAATCGGCCGTGGAAATTGGCGAAATCGGTCCAGAAACGAAAAACAAGAAAAGGGTGTTTTCTAGGGTAATTCAATGCGCTGATCACTAATTTTGGGTTAGTATTTTTATGTGAGCAACTCTAGATGCTGAATCGTGACGATTTCGGGCGAATCGGCCGTGGAAATTGGCGAAATCGGTCCAGAAACGAAAAACAAGAAAAGGGTATTTTCCAAGGTAATTCAATGCGCTGATCACGGATTTTGGGTTAGTTTTCTTACGTGAGCAACTCTAGATGCTGAATCGCGACGATTTCGGGCGAATCGGCCGTGGAAATTGGCGAAATCGGTCCATAAACGAAAAACAAGAAAGGGGTGTTTTCCAGGGTAATTCAATGCGCTGATCACGGATTTTGGGTTAGTTTTTTTATGTGAGCAACTCTAGATGCTGAATCGTGACGATTTCGGGCGAATCGGCCGTGGAAATCGGCGAAAACGGTCCAGAAACGAAAAACAAGAAAAGGGTGTTTTCCAGGGTAATTCAATGCGCTGATCACAGATTTTGGTTAGTTTTCTTACGTGAGCAACTCTAGATGCTGAATCGCGACGATTTCGGGCGAATCGGCGTGGAAATTGGCGAAATCGGTCCATAAACGAAAAACAAGAAAAGGGTATTTTCCAGGGTAATTCAATGCGCTGATCACCGATTTTGGGTTAATTTTTTTGTGAACAATTCTAGGTACTGAATCTTAACGATTTCAAGCGAATCGGCCGTGGAAAATGGCGAAATCGGACCAGAAATGAAAAACAAGAAAACTGTGTTTTCCATGGTAATTCAATGCGCTGATCACGGATTCTGGGTTAGTTTTCTTGCGTGAGCAACTCTAGATACTGAATCGTGACGATTTCGGGCGAATCGGCCGTGGAAATTGGCGAAATCGGTTCAGAAATGAAAAACAAAAAAAACGGTGTTTTCCATAGTAATTCAATGCGCTGATCACGGATTCTGGGTTAGTTTTCTTATGTGAGCAACTCTAGATACCGAATCGTGACGATTTCGGGCGAATCGGCCGTGGAAATCGGCGAAAACGGTCCAGAAATGAAAAACAAGAAAACGGTGTTTTCCATGGTAATTCATTGAGCCAATCACGTCTTTTGGGTCAGTTTTCTTGCGTGAGCAATTCTAGGTACTGAATCGTGACGATTTTGGGCGAATCGGCGGTAGAAATAGCATATGCGAAATCGGCCTAAAAAACGAAAAATGAAAAACCTGAGTCGAACTGTGATTTTGGTCCGACCTTCGGGGCTTATGTAAAAGTCAGAATATTATCTAAAAATGCGGGAGACGCATATAAAAGGAGGAATATGGCCTTGTGTAAGCAGTGAAAGACTTGGCTCGACAACGCTTTTCAAGTCTCTAATGTGGTACACACGGATACAAGTACATAAGAGTCATATTTTTGCGCCGCGTTTGTTTGTTTGTTTTTAAGCACGCCCCCCACCGATTCCGGAAACCCGAAGGTACCAAACTGCGGTGGGATTGGGGAATGGACGGCTCACCATCCTGTGGAACCAATATCCTCGCCATGTGAGGGGGACAGCCTCTAAGCCCCGCTCTGTCTTGGGGGGCACCAGTGATCTTAGCCCGATTTCGGTTTCGGTGGCCTGCGGTCGCTATATCCCCGGAGGGCAGCGAATCCGAAACTTTCGTTTTCGTTTTCGTTTTGCTGAAAAGCGTAAAACTTTGAAGTTATTTTATAATTGTCCTCTTCGATTTAATCTAAAATCACGCCATGTGCGAAATTCTGTAAATTCTGTGCAAAAACAGAAAAATCAGAGATTGCAAAACATTGTTGCATGTAGCTTTTTCGTTGTTGTTAACGTACGCACCGCTGTGTACACACCAGCACCAGTGACAAAAAGGAGTTGTCTTCCATTGATTTTCACCTTTTTTACCGGTGTCAACTTCAACTAGTGTGGCAAGATAAACCGTCTGTCCCGTGAGTCATTGCCTTTGCCACAGGAGACCTTGCGTTCCGCAATGCTTCTGCGGTACAATTTGTCCTGGACAAACCAGTGTCAGCGAGCTAAAGTCTGATTGTTATTTTAGTAGTTTTAGTGGTCGCTAACTGCCCGAAATCCGCAAATGTCAAAGTTTCATTTGTCTACAATACAAAGTACGAGGGTTGCCATGTGCAACCGAAATCATAAATAAACGGCGCAAAAATATGGCTCTTATGTACTTGTATCCGTGTGTACCACATTAGAGACTTGAAAAGCGTTGTCGAGCCAAGTCTTTCACTGCTTACACAAGGCCATATTCCTCCTTTTATATGCGTCTCCCGCATTTTTAGATAATAAAAAGGATCCAAGGTTTGCACTACCATCCGCTATATGAAACGAAAACTCTACAATTGAAAAGTAGATTTTAGCACCATCACTTTTTTACACGGTAAAACAAAACAAAAAACTTTAATCAGCCAGAGTTCTTACATTGTTGCAATTTTCTTTATTTTGAGAATGATGAACACAGGAACCTTTATTGATCCGTAATTCAGCAGTTGATACTTCTACGTGTGGTTTTTTCAATGTGTATGTCCAACTATTTACATTGTACCTGTCACCGTTGCGTGCGACGCGGAAATATTATTGGGAGTTATTGAATACAATAAAAAATAAACTGAAACTGTTGGAAACACGTAGCTTGCGAAACAGCACCCAACGCAGCATGATTTTATAAAAGAGCAGCAGTAAAAATAAAATAAAAACAGTTGGACAATGAAACAAAAAAGGCATAGGGTACGTACAGCATAGCGGCTTAGCGCTGAACGGCTGAACACAAGAGACAACGAAAAAAATTATTGACACCATTTCAGAAAATGTAATGCGTCACAAGCTGATAATAGGTTTCTTATCAGAATACAGACCAACAAAAAGCAGACTTCTTGAGTGAAGCGGAATTTTCAACGCAAAGGATGGTACCTCAAATATAAGTCTATCATGACCAAGCACAACATTTTCAAACATTGAAGAGAAACAACGCACCTGTTTTGCCCACGCACCCCAAACAACCACGGCAATGGTGGTACAGCTAGTGTGATCTTTTGGTTTCTTCATACAATGCTCAGTTGTGCACAAAGTTGCTAACAACAGCGTTGCTTTCTGCTTTTCAAAAACAACCGGCAGTTCGTCCCAAGAATGAGTTTCCACTCAATTAACGCTGGTAAGTGATTGCAAAATCCACATGCACCCTGAATCTCGATAACGATTTCAACAGTTGCAGCTTTCACGTTTGCTGTTGTCGCAAGCTTGGCATCAAGTAAAACGGTCGATGCTGCGCCCAGTAGCACTGAGCTGGCGTCATTTCCAACTCGCACTTTCCCAACAACCACCGCCGGAGGCAGCACGACCACCGCTGCACGTTAGTGACACATGGAACATTGTTCAAAAGCTGGTCGCTAACTGGAATTTTAAAAATAACACTGAACTGAATTTTAAAAATTGTTGAAATCGGAGGAAATTTAGAACAGGTGTTCTGGAAAGTGGGCATTTTTGCATCCCGCCTTTAAATTTCACAAATGGGAACATAATTCCATGAACTTCCATGTCATTCTGCAGCGTTGAAATTTTTATTGGTGGGGTTTAAAACAAAAATACTAACTTTCTGAAACACCTGTTCCAAATTCGAGTCAATTTCGGCAAGTTTTAACACAAAATCAAGCTGGTTCAAACTTCATACATGTGTACATTTTGAATTACCCTGTTTTTTATGAGAAGATAATTCGCTTACTTACGTACTTGTATGTTAAAAATTGTACCCGCTAAAAGCTGCTTTGGATTAGAAAACAAAAAACAACTTTCCGATTACGGTATAGGAATTTTTCACCATTTAATTTTTTGGATGACGCTTCCGGATTCTTTAAATATTATGGCTTCAGGAGACTGGTAAAAGCAAGGCCAGGAAACTACTAAAAAACAATGTAAAGAGCTTTTCAGTTTTCACGTTTTTAAGCGGCAACTTCTACGACCAGTGGCGCCACCGCAACAACCGCAACGTTCACAGGCTCAATACCAACATTTTCGACAAACACGTTTCCACATTCAACTGGCCCGTCGAGCTCCACTGGAAAGACCACCACTACCTCGTCTACCACTGGAAAAACCACCACTACCTCGTCTACCACACGTACCAATTTCTTCTTTATTTTTCCAATGAAATACATTGTAGCAACTAATTTACCAGCATGTACAACGTTTTGACAGATAGAACACGAAAGAAACCAGTAACTACATGTACGTGGTCGAGGAAAACTCTAGCTCCATTTAATAGTTTTTGGAGCACCCTGTGCCAACGTAAACGTGCCCTTAGCACGGGTCAAACGGCTAGCAATAAAAAATTCAGCAAAACAAATATGCACCTGCAGAACACTGTTGCTTCAGCTCACTCCACAAGCTCAGCGGCGTCCTCGACCACACCCGGCAAAGCGGTGTGCATCGCATACAATCCGTGCGCAGCGAACCAGACGTGTTGCGCCTACATTGACGGCAGTTACGGCTGCTGCAAGCTGCCGAACGCAGTCTGCTGCCCGAAGGATTCCGGCTTCGGACAGTGCTGTCCACAAAACCACTACTGCCAGCCGTATTCATGCCCGCCGGCAAAAGTAAACCAGCATTTCACATTGCGAAACCAGAAATTTTATCAGAGAATGATGATGTCTTTACACACAACAAAAATAACAGCATGTAACTTTGGTGAAATTGCGTTGTTTGTTTTATACGACGAACAAGCGGCGGAACATTTCAGTCGGTTGAACGTTTGTTGCCAAGAGTGCAAAAAGTTAGTTTTACCATTGTTATTTCAGGCTGGTTTCGATGCCGTTCAACCTTCCTCGTTTGACACGAATGGAGCTCGCCGATACCAAAAGCGTTAGTTGAAGCATCGACAATGTCGACTTCAGTTTACAAGCTTTTTCGTGTGACGAATTACTGACTTTCAAAACAAATAGCAAATGGCACATTTGACTGCGTCACTGCAGGTTTCAATCAAAAACGTTGACGGTCCAACTGAGATGCTTTGAAGCTCATGCCCCGTTTTCGCAATCCTGAAGCATGCTAAACCACTGATGATGAATTGAAAAGAAAGTTGCCGGAGACAACCTGACCGCAACAGTTTTTCAGTGTTTTTGACAAACCATTAAATTTTAGGTACCTAATCTCATTTTCTTGCATCGCAATTATCTGATAATTTGTACAAATCTGTATGACAAAAACTCTGCAAGTACATGTACAATTTCAAAATATCGTTAAACTGTAGTTGTTTTATGTTACACGTCACATATTATTGTCAATACGCTAATTCGTATTGATGAGAAAATTTCATACCGCAATAGGTATTTTTCTTTGGTTAATGTCAATAAAAAATCAAGCAAATGGAACCGGAACAAAAAGACACGTAATCCATGCACTATGATCACAGATCATCTAAAAAAACACAGCCTGCCTCACTGCAACGCCAGCCTTTCAGACAACAAGCGTTACTGTTGTGCGGATTGCAGCAAACCCCGTCGACGAACGGGCAACAGAAACTTTCTAAAGCGTACGGATTGTACCCGCAGCAAGTTTCATTTCGCGGACACGGGTGTTTGTTCAAAGTGCACGTATCCTCCTGAAAAGTTAATATGCCTAACCCAGAACGTTGACATGACAAACGTACACCACTAAGGAACACATAACAAAACCAAAAAAAACAAAGTAGAGAACTACAACAGCATACCGTTTGACAGCCACCACGCGGGTCACAAAAAGAACCCGATGGACAACATGCCCCGCTGGCGCTCTCACAGCAAGTGGCATCGGCGAATGGACAACAGGAATACGTGCTGTTGGTTACACGTCCGTTCGAGCAACAGGTTTCCGTTTTCAGGCACGGTGGATCACAGCGAGTTGGCGGTAAAGTGGTGGTCGTTGTAATCTACAAAAACGCATCAGAGCGTGATTGAGTAGAGCCGCGCAAATGTGTAACGGAGAAAGTACCGTTTGACATCCTCCAGTGTCGGTGCAAACAGTTTCACTGGGACAACAGCCACCAGTGTCACCACAACAGGTGCCATTCGCGAATGGACAGCACATGCCACCCATGGTGGTTGGGCAACAGGTTTCACTGGTCGAACATGCCGGCTTGCAAAGAGACGTCGTCGTTGGCAAAACAGTGCTGGTTGTGGTGGTTGGCAACGGCTAATAATATGTTGAATACTCTTAGTCGGGTGCACAGAAACACACACAGCCGCATATTTTTCCATTCACTCACCACGCAGGTCGAATCAAGAGCAGACAAACTGCTGGCGGAGCATTTCGTTCCAGCCGGACAGCAAACATTCGTTTCACCAAACGCACAGCATTGGCCGTTCGGAAACGCGCAACAGAGGTCAACAAACTCGCGGCTTCGTCCGCAACACGTCTCGGTGGCATTGCAAGCCGAGCATGGCCACTGTAGAATTATTAAGAGTGGGAGACGGGAGAAAAGCAGATACACACACAGAAACGCAAGAGAGAAGAGCAACGGATGCAACCGACCGTGCAGCCGCCAGTTGGGTCACAGATGGTGCCACTCGGGCAGCACGCATCCGCCAGCCCACTTGCTACACCGCTGAATGAATTTCGTGGCCAATGTTGACCGCTGCTAGAAGCGCTGCCGTCACAACAGGTGGAGCTCGCGGGACAGCTGCACGACGTTTTCTGTGCATCATCGCTTGTTATGTGCACGTGCATCCACCAAACATTGTATGATTTTTTTAAATCGGATGCCAGTGAATTTTTTGTTGCACATTAGAGATCGCTTACTCGATGCGAGTTTTCTTGAATAGGATTAAATGAGACTGAATGTATGTGTAACACTGTTTTGAAGCACTTACCAAGTTGGAGCTTGCTGGAAGTGACAAAGATAGAGTGAAAACAATGAAAAGCGGCAGGATATTGAAGAGCGTGGGGCGTAGCATCCTGTTAAATGTAGAGTAGCAAACTGATTTGGTTCTGCGACGCAATGCGTGCATTAAGATGCAAGCAGTTTCATGCATGGCGCGGCAATTCAAAAGTGTTCCGGAGATACGGATGAGTCACAACGGTCATTTTGAATTGTCTTATCAACGATGAATCTGATTTTCTTTCGACGCCTGGAATCGCACTGAGTAGCAGAACTAAAGAAAAAGACAATACCTCCAAAAAATACCATAAACAACAGTTTGCAACACGGTAATAGACTTTGCAACACGGTAATAGACCTTCACATATTGTTGACATTCTGTTGTCTGACAACTGAGACAATGAGACAAGGTTGTGCAACTAAAACATATCCTACATATGTAATATACTTTTAACTAGCACCATCAGGGTTAAGAATTCAGAACTATGTTTCGTGGAGCCTACATTTTATCAGTACGCTGATAACAAACCAAGTATAATATTTATTCATTGGTTCAACAAAAAACAATTCACCGTTCTCTGTACGCTTTTCTGGGTTAGCCCTGGCTAAAAACATCGCCTAAGATCGCCGTTCGTTCATTCATTCGTTCGTTCGTTCGTTCTCTCCAGATAAAAACTAATGCTACCAATTTTGAAAGTTCGCGCACCCTCAGCCCGATTTTTGGCGATTTAAGGGGGAGGTAGGTCGACCAAAATTTGGGAGAGTGTTTGATGAATAACCCGTGCACTCCCTAGCACGCGACCGAATCGAAAGGGGCACCTTTACTCCCACGCCCAAAATTTTTTTTTGCATCTTCCTCTACTCCTAAATATCTCTGCCTTGCCTTGCCTTCTTCGGTAGTTGCCGAACTGATATTTTATCCCTCAAGCTGGATTTGAAGGGTGTCCAAGTGCTATGTCTTAACGGTAACGTCGTTTGTTGTTCCATCCCAGTGCTGTCAACCGAATCCATCGAATTCAAATCGACAGGTTGTTTTTCAGTTTGTTTTTCAGTTCAGTTGCAAAAACTTGAATGGTTTGCCTTTTGTAAATTTAATTATTTTCAGTGAACATTCGGCATTTTCATCAGCGTTAAAAATACCGTTAATTCAGCCAGTGGGCGTTTTCAATTGAAAAAACGCTGGACAAACATTATTTTTATAGCGCCCAGATAAGCTGAAAGTTGATTTGAATCAGTTACGATTCAGTTGATGTTGATACAGTTCAGTTGAAACTTAACAGTTGACCTTATGTCCTCAAAACAAAAGTCAGTGAACAATAACCGTCAAAAGGAGGGTTCCGTCAATAAAAACTTGTTCAAAACACAATTGTTCTGACATCTTTCTTCCTGAAAAGGTTTGGCTTGAAATGGCTAAAAATTAGGTTTTAGGAATACGTTTTGACTTAGGTCTGTTTAAGCAACGTCCGATAACGAGCGTGTTTCACTTAAAGCGGATTTTAGAAAAGAAGGCAAAAGAAGGGCACCGGGTCGACAAGACCAACAAAACTAATGTTTCAGCGCATGCACTGCTATTGACAAGCTTATTTAAGAGCCAATTTAAAAAATCTGCCGGTTATCTGTGAATTGAATGAGCCAACTGGCTTAATGACGAGCTGGTTTTTTTGCGACCGCTGGCGTTTTTGCCGCTGAAGATAGACTTCAGATTTTTACAGTTTTTTTCACAGTTCTTGCTTGACAAAGTTCCAATCACAAACCACAAATACAATATAAATGCAGTGAATATCAGTTTCAGATATTGTTAAAGTTGAATTATCCGTGAGAAGCTCTATACGAAGATTCAGCGGAAACTGTGTTTGATTAAAAAATAAACCATTTGAATTCTGTCGTTTTTTACTAACCCTGTAAACAAATACATATGCGGATCACAGCGCTTTGGACACAAATGCAATGTGCTTCATGTGTTTTTGTCTCGGATGTATCGGTAGCATTCGAACACGACGAACAGCAGCCATGTCTGAAAGGGACGACGTTCTAAATTCTGTTGGCATACACTGCATGTTCAGGGTGGACCAAAAACTGCCAGAAATCAAATTGCTTTTCATGTATCTCGCAGCTGGTTTGAGGTACATATGAGATTGAAAATTAGAAATTTCACAGAAACAGAGCTACAAACGGTTTTAAAATACCCTGTACTTCGGTTTTAAAGTGCCACAATAAGCAGATGTTTCTGATCAGGCACTGATCGAGTTTCTCACAAATCACCGCGATTTCTCCAACAACAAAAGCGACTAATACCCAAACGAGCGTGCAGACGGCGACGAGTGCGATGACTGCAAATAGGCCGAGCACCAGCCGGCTGTCTGCGCCGCTGTTGAGCAGCACAACCGTGAAGGTGAGCGCGAGTGCAATGGCGATCGGGCACAGCACGAGCTCGAGAACGACGACGACGAAGTGCGCCAGCATCAGGCTGCGTCGTTCGTAGCGCACGCCGACGATCATCGCTGTGTGCGCCGCAATCGCAGTCAAACACAGCGGCACACTGAGCACTGCAACGAGCGACACGGACAGCACTTGCACTGCCAGTGGTGTCACGCTTTAATGGAATACTTTTTTTTATAATTACTGTAATTTGATAACAAAAGAGTATTCCAAAAAACGTCAATAATACACGTAAGCCCATTTTCACAACAATTGACGAACATTGTAATAAACAAGATCAAAAACAGAGTTTGATATAAAAAATCGTTTTGGTGGCTGGAAAAACATGGTTGATTTGTAGCTGAGAATTTGCACGTGTGCACATCCGGAATTCGCCATGTTTGCCTTTTCTTGCTGAAACTTACACCAGCAAGGTTGCTGATTCTACACGTCAGGACGTGACCCCAATAAGCGCAGCCATTTTTCGCTATTCCATCATGCGCAGGCAAAGTTTCTTGCAACAAGTTGAATTGTTTAACGTTCCAAAAAAGTACCCACAGCCACGCAAACACGCAAACATTGAATCAACAACGATGCCATTTGGGTGGAAGTTGAATGACAAAATGAGTATTGTAGATTTATTCAAACGTGTCCAGACTAAAATGACGTCATTTGCTTTAAAAACGCCCGTTTGTCAAAGTACAGGCAGTAAAATGTCAATTTGGTGTGACTGATTCGACATTCACCATTTGTTTACGGGTAGAAATCGGCTAAACGTAAAGTCTGGTTTGCTGAAAACGGCAAGCGCATGTTTGGCGGCACATGGCGTCATTTCAGTGGGACACGTTTAAAAAAATAGGTCATACCTAAGTGTTACTGTTTGATTTAAAAAATGGCTGCACCTATTGGAGCTACCGAAAAAGTGCACCATGGCCAATCGCCCGGCACCAGCGAATCCATCACTTGTCCAAACGCAAACACTGCGGTCAAGCCAATCTGAACAGAAAATCAGTGCTAATTGGAACGTTTTCGAATTTCTTTCTGACAAGTGCTGTGTCAAATAGTTTTTTTCTCTTAAAAAAGTCAAAATGTCTTGTTACATATTTTCTCAAGTTAAAACAAGAAATATCAGCTTCTTTAGTACCGCCTCTGGTACGATACAAATTCTAGTATTTCAGTGTTCATCTGTTCTTACCTTGATGAAACCAATAATTTGCGAGCAAGTCTTCACATGACAGTGGCAGCAAGTTCGCCAACGACTGTCATTCTCGTCAAATGGCATAGTAGCGCTTCGCCCTGCCACTTGTGTTTGGTCTATTAATTGGGCACTTCTAAAAAACACAAGACGGCCAATCCTGCCAGGAAACGATAAGAAAGAAAAGAAAAAATATTTCAAGACGCGGTAAATGTTGGTTTGGTCAAATCGCAATTGTTTTCGTTATCGTCAGTTTGTTTGTTCTCCACAGTTAGGTAATGTATTACTTTGATTTATATTTTTTACAACAAAACTTATTTGTTCATGAATTTTTGTTTTTTTAAGAACACGGTTACTTTGTGTGCGTTTCAAAACAATTTATTGCACACACTTGAAGAACCCTGTAGGTCAGATAAAAATACATGAACCCTCTATCAACATTTCATGTCGTTTTGTTCTTTTTTACCATGGAACAAGAAAACTTTGAAGTCGCGTCGAGACCAAGAACTGCAGCAACCGTAGTACATGGCACACAGTTTTGTGATTTAATTGTGTTGCAATGCCATGTCAAACACTGAAGACACACGTAACACGATAGACGCACTTATTACTTTATCACCAAATATCTATTATGTACAGGGTGTCTCAAAAAAACTACAATCATGCGGATGCGCGAGCGAGCGCAGCGAGCGGATAGCGCATCACGCATAATATGAGCCGTTATCCCCTCGCGCGCGTTTTTCAAACTTTCTCGCTGCCCTGCAGCGAGCATAGTAAGATATAAGCCACAAACTTGGTTCTGTGCACACGAAACGAACACCCAAAGTTATGTTCTGAGCCGCGAAAAAATTTTCATCGCACGATTTTTCATACGCTCTAGACACGAAAAACCTATTCTGAAAACAGGGGTTACTTATTTCTCTTTGTATTTTTTTCAGGTATGTAATCAACATGTGTTCGCCCTTTCAATTTTTACCTGCGACACTTTCACAGTCGAACAAAAATGTTCCCTGGGGTAATTCCATCCGTATATTTTGAAAATTGAATTAATTTTTTGCCCCGACATATTTTTAGGGTAAAAAATTGGGCATTTTTTAAATTAAATTTTTGCTCCGACCCTTGTTTGGGGCAAAATGTGGGCTTTTTTTAAAATTTCAAAGGATTTTACGGGTTTACAAGTGTTTGCTTTTTCAGTTTTTGTCTGAAGTTGTTCCATAACCTAACAAAAAAATTCCTGGGGTAATTCCATCCGGAGATTTTGGAAATTAAGTTAATTTTTTTTGCTCCGTGTGAGCATCTCCAGATACTGAATCGTGACGATTTCGGGCGAATCCACCGTGGAAACTGGCGAAATCGGTCCAAGAACGAAAAACAAGAAAAGGGTGTTTTCCAGGGTAATTCAATCCGCTGATCACGAATTTTGGGTTAGTTTTCTTACGTGATCAACTGTAAATGCTGAATCGTGACGATTTCGGGCGAATCGGCCGTGGAAATTGGCGAAATCGGTCCAGGAACGAAAAACAAGAAAATGGTGTTTTCCAGGGTAATTCAATGCGCTGATCACAAAATTTGAGTTAGTTTTTTTTTACGTGAGCAACTGTAGATGCTGAATCGTGACGATTTCGGACGAATCGGCCGTGGAACGAAATCGGTCCAGGAACGAAAAACAAGAAAATGGTGTTTCCCAGGGTAATTCAATGCGCTGATCACGAAATTTGGGTTAGTTTTTTTACGTGAGCAACTCTAGATGCTGAATCGTGACGATTTCGTGCGAATCAGCCGTGGAAGTTGGCGAAATCGGCCCAGGAACGTAAAACAAGAAAAGGGTGTTTTCCAGGGTAATTCAATGCGCTGATCACGAATTTTGAGTTAGTTTTTTACGTGAGCAACTCTAGATGTTGAATCGTGACGATTTCGGGCGAATCGGCCGTGGAAATTGGCGAAGCGGTCCAGGAACGAAAAACAAGAAAGGGGTATTTTCCAGGGTAACTCAATGCGCTGATCACGAATTTTGGGTTAGTTTTCTTACGTGAGCAACTCTAGATGCTGAATCGTGACGATTTCGGGCGAATCGGCCGTGGAAGTTGCGAAATCGGTCCAGGAACGAAAAACAAGAAAAGGGTGTTATCCAGGGTAATTCAATGCGCTGATCACAAATTTTGGGTTAGTTTTTTACGTGAGCAACTCTAGATGCTGAATCGTGACGATTTCGGGCGAATCGGCCGTGGAAATTGGCGAAGCGGTCCAGGAACGAAAAACAAGAAAAGGGTATTTTCCAGGGTAACTCAATGCGCTGATCACGAATTTTGGGTTAGTTTTCTTACGTGAGCAACTCTAGATGCTGAATCGTGACGATTTCGGGCGAATCGGCCGTGGAAGTTGGCGAAATCGGTCCAGGAACGAAAAACAAGAAAAGGGTGTTATCCAGGGTAATTCAATGCGCTGATCACGGATTTTCGGTTAGGTTTCTTATGTGAACAACTCTAGATACTAAATCGTGACGATTTCGGGCGAATCGGCCGTGGAAATTGGCGAAATCGGTCCAGAAACGAAAAACCAGAAAAGGGTGTTTTCAGGGTAATTCAATGCATTGATCCCGGATTTCGGGTTAGTTTCTTATGTGAGCAACTCTAGATACTGAATCGTGACGATTTCGGGCGAATCGGCCGTGGAAGTTGGCGAAATCGGTCCAGAAACGAAAAACAAGAAAAGGGTGTTTCCCAGGGTAATTCAATGCGCTGATCACGGATTTTGGGTTAGTTTTTTATGTGAGCAACTCTAGATACTGAATCGTGACGATTTCGGGCGAACCGCCGTGGAAATTAGCGAAATCGGTCCAAATACAAAAAAACTGTGTTGTCCAGGGTAATTCATTGCGCCGATCACGGCTTTTGGGTCAGTTTTCTTATGTGAGCAATTCTAGATACTGAATCGTGACGATGTCGGGCGAATCGGCCGTAGAAATAGCATAGGCGAAATCGGCTCAAAAACGAAAAATGAAAAACCTCATTTATCCGGGGTTTAGAAGAATGTGTGACCAACGAGATGTGAATTTGTTCCGACCTTCGGGACTTATTTAAAAGTCAGAATATTGTCTAAAAATGCGGGAGACGCATATAAAAGGAGGAATATGGCTTTGTATAAGCAGTGAGATGCATTGACATCGGTTCTTATGTGCTTATGTACGATGAAACATGCAAATAAAAATACGAGTCGTGTTGTGAAAGCCACCCACCAGGCTTCGTGTTGGTTGTGCTTTCCACCATCTTTGGTCTCCTTGTTCAGTTGTTCTGTGACGGTTAGAGACAAAGCTCAGGGACGTATTATTTGAAACAAGCTGTAACAAGATGAAAACCAAAAATACTGAAGGAATTAAAAAAGGCAATATTTGCTTTTTGTAATCTTGCGAGCACTTCTGTTACTTTCGGTAATTTTGACGAGTTCGTATTGTTTTCATTGATGTTTTATTTTGCGCAACTGTCAAAACCAAAAGTGACGTGATCGTGCAGAATACATTTCTGAAGTAAATGAATGATGCGTTGCGTACATGGTTTTTAATTCGCCAAACATTGTAGAGGTGTATGTACACACAGGGTGGCGCAGAAGTAGCGGAATTTCCGCAGTGAGTCGCCAACCAATCATATTTGATGTGAAAGCACCAACAGTTATGGAGCAGCACTTTGAATGGATGAAAATTGTTTTCAGCCTTGTGTAAAAAATGGACCATTCGTACCATTTCAGGCAAAAAAAGTAAAAAAGAACCTACAAGCTGATTAAACGTTTGATCGTATTTGTTCAACTGCGGTGCTTCACAATCGTACCACTTCGCCACTCCGTGCCACTTTGCTTTGCACATGAAGACGCACACGCGCATCAAAGCATGACACCAAAAAGGCATTTTGAAAAAGCGCACTTTTTTACTTTGTTGTTAGCAAAAGCAAAGTTGCTGAAATCACCGTCGTGTTTGGATCTACTGCATTTATCGTGTCGGCTGAAAATGAAGATGCAGCAGTGGAAGTAAAAGAAAATGTTTTTATTCTGTCTGTTTGCACTCTTCGAGTTGATTTGACACACGCGCCGTTGTGTACCGTTGTTTCACGTGAACCATTCTTTGCATTGTTTGTCCTCGTTTGCACACCGCCTGCAAATGCATTGTTGTGCGACCGTGAATAGACATTGAAGATGCAAACATGTCGTAACTGCCAAGACGGAGCACACGCAAAACGGCTGGCCTCTGCATTGCACTGCAAGAGTTTCTGAGTCAAGAAAACTACATCATGTACATGGTTTTTTTAGTGTATGTAACTTTCATTTTCTTTTTCTCAACCAAAAAACTTTGACAATGAAGTACGCGGTACACAGGATCGTGGTGTCATCATAATAGGGCAGTAGTTACCGTTTTCAGTGTTGGACACGTGTGAAAAAGCCGAGTAAAAACCTTAAGTTAGACAAACAGCGTTGTTTTTGGAAATTTTATTCCACACCTAACTAGTTTTCATCTTTGTCCACTGCGCCACCTCCAATGACAACAGTGTGTGCATATACACACGTTCAAAATAAAATTGTTTGCTTGTCGTGTGGTATGAGAAAAGTATATGAAAACTACGAATTATACGTTTGAATATTGTGTGTGTAAGTGTACACTTGCAAAGTTCAATGCTGCAGCAACTTTAACGGACGCAAACAAAAAGCCACCGACCCGCTATTATGTGCATTGTACAGTCTGTGCAATTGCCGAATTCAAACAAATTGGCAGCACTTCGCTGCCCGGTTCGACCAATCATCATGCGAGCAACTCAAAAAGCAACCATTCACCCACCTGCTAGTTTTACTGTACACGCACTGCGGCTGGCCGACAATGTGCCACACAACCAATTCACTTCACTATTTTTTTCATCACGTTCACAAAATTTATTCTGTTAATGTTTGCATATTTTTAATGCCCGTTCATTTTTTATTCACTTTTCTGCTTTTCCGCGCTTTGCCGTGCCGTTGCCTGTTGCTCATCGTGTGTGTCTGTGTGTCACTGAAGGTTACTGATGCGTTGATCGACTGATGAAAATTTGTATCTCGGATCTGGTGCGACGCATCACCGCATACAGTGGCAACTCTTTCATTTAAACATTTTCACTCGCAACTTTTTTCAGTTTTCCAGCAAAGTACTGGAAACAAGAGAACGACGATTCGAAGAGGAAATTGGATGTTTGGACAGCTGTTGAGATGACTGAAGGCTACGCCACAAAGCCGATTGTGAAAACGGAGCCACCCGAGGATGAACGCTACTCGCTGACTGACTGGCTGTGCACTGCGCTCGCGTTACTCGTTGGACTTACAATTGGTTGTTGTTGCTGTTGTTGTTGACGATTTTAGGCGATGTTTTTAGCCAGGCTAAATGCCATGCATGGAGGTTGAAGCGCGCTGACGGGCGTCATTTCGCTACACACACGAAGCAAAAGAAAAACAGCGCGCTTCAGTTTTGGAACATACGCACATTCATATGCACGTTCATGTCAGCGCGCGTCAATGCACTTCAGCGCGCTTGAATGGGCCTTAACCAAGAAAAGCGCACAGAACGCCGTCGAGAAGGGTGCCCATCGAGTTTTGCTCTGTCACTAGCGGTGACAGGGTACTTTTGAATTGGTAATACAGTGTCGCATTCAAGATATTTTTTGAACTGGCTGATTTCATGGGTTCAGCCTTTCCGTAAACGCAATTATTATAATTGAAGTATGTGTGGCATTACCTTCCAGGTTGCATCATGGCGCAAGTGGTGATCAACATAATGCAGCCGTTTCCTCAATCCATTGACGTGAACGTTCGACTAAGCATAGATGACGTCTACGACGACGCCAGCAGCAGCGCATACGCAGCACACAGCGTCGTCAGAACGTTCAACGTGCATCAGTGGTGTTTGAACGGTCGGCTCGTTGACAGTAAACTCTGCAAACTGCTCGCGTCTGTGCAGCGCGCTCGGGCGCAAACCACAGTCAACGAAATACACGTTGATCGTCCGTAAAATAATCGAAAAAAAAACGGCAAAAATGATGTACACGGATTGCCTGCGGTTTGTTGCCGGTGGCGTCGTGGCAGTTCTCCAAAACCGAATATCTTAGAAAATAGAAACGATGTGAAAAATTGTGATTGGTGAATGGTGCCCAATTGGTATGTCGTCTCACTTAGTACAACTACTGTGATATTAATGTACAAACTGCAAATGTCGTGTCATGAAAAGTGTGAGGTATCAGATGAACAAATGATGTTTTCTTTTTTTGTTTTTCCGAGCGACAAACACTGGTATACAACATTAAAAAGTTTTTTGAGAAGAACGCAAATTGTGTGGAATATATTTGTTTTGTTAAAACTTTTAAAACAGCAACAGATGGGCGTCATCGTAATACACATGTTCATTCTTTCATTCATCCGCGCAATTATCAATATTACAAAACGGTTACCAAACATTTTACCAAAAAATTGTTGTGCTGCCAGTCGTGGAGCACAACATGATGGAGCGCTCATAAAAATGTTTGGTTGATAAAACGTTTCGGAGCCGTTCACAGTTATGGTGCATAATGAGTTCAATCTGACCCAAGTTATGTCAGAAGTCGTATAGTCCCAGGGTCTAAGTTTTATCTTGGTGGTGCAGGTGACGGCGTAGACTCTGGGAATGTTGATCTTTGAATGCAGCCAACGGCGTTTGGAACTGTGGCGTCCAGGCAACATCGCTGGCGCAACTTCCAAAGTGTCTGGAACAACAGTATAGTTAAAAATGTTGTGAGAAATTTAAAAAAAAACACGGGTCAAATAACACAGCAAACCTCCAGCATTGAAAGCGGCCGGAGTCCATGTTGTCCGAGGTACGTGGGATCACAGACATCGGCGGCAGGTGGATACGGCACGACCGCACTGCCCGTGATCTGCAGCAGAGTGACGTTGGCGTGTGCCGCCACCAGACCGGTTGGCACGTCCCAGATTATGAATGACGTCACGTAATCAACGCCAACTTCCGGGATCGCTCGCAACAGCGCCATTGCTGTCTGGAAACGTGAAACTCGTGAAACTGGAACAATGCGGCGAAACAGCTCGTTTTCTCGTTCGTTCTCGAGTTTAGTACAACATTTAGGTCGAAAATTTTGAGCACTGTTCACGAAGTGTTTAGCCATTGATTAAGCCAAATTGTCTTTTGAAAACGTTGAAATTTATATGCATAGTAATTTTGATTTTTTGATTCACAGTTCAACAGCATATTTGATTCCCGGTAAAAAATCGGACAAACTCAAAAAGGACAATGATCGTCAGCGGCTGCGCTTGTGAAGGACAATTTGCAATCTTGGTCTTCAAGACGCTGCTGTGTTAGTGTGCTTGGCTGTTTTTTAATGTAATTTTAACACTGTTAATAATAAACATTTTTTTGAACTGTTTCCCAAATTTCAGACGTAAACATTGAACTGAGCTTGTGAACTAGCCGTCTTTCCTATATTGTAGTTTTTTATGAGACACCCTGTATACATTCAGAGGTGTATTCGCTTTCGGAGATAAAACTTTTGACCAACCATGGGGTTGACCATCTGAAAGTTGCCACTGCAGTAATGACCCAAGAATGGCCAAGGCCATTGCTCTTCCGACACGTAGTACTTGCCTTGTTGACGGATGGTGGCTGAAAATTGAGAAAGAAAAAAACATTCAACGAAATCGCATCAGAGAACAGACTGAAGTGAGAGAGTTTTTGAAATGGACATTATTAAAACTACACATCAACGAAACGCTGGTGACAAACGGTTGGTGTAATTGATGAATATCATGCTGCACGCCTTGACGAGCC
This sequence comes from Theristus sp. LFF4_11, assembly GCA_030248135.1. Taxonomy (NCBI): domain Eukaryota; kingdom Metazoa; phylum Nematoda; class Chromadorea; order Monhysterida; family Xyalidae; genus Theristus; species Theristus sp. LFF4_11. Next base: position 52,381 of record JASANC010005464.1, read on the forward strand.
CGTCCAGGTGCTGCTGGTTGTGCTCGATGTAGCGCTGGATTCTGTCCACGAACAGCACGGTGTCCTCGTCTGCGGCGGCCGCAAACGGAACATGCGCACAATGTTCGGCGTAATACGACAGATACGACCACCATTTGTACACCAGATTATTGTATCTGCGTTTATTGACATTATTTTCGTCATGTACATCAAATCAGTGATCATCAGAATATCAGCGGCAATAATCAGAAATGCGACACCTGTCAACAAAGTTCGCTTGTAGCATGTCGCCATATCGATTGTGCTCGTTGATGACCGCTTGAAAGTCGAGCATTTTCGTTTTGTTTCTTCGCGTCGGCTCCGTCCACGGATGCGGCAGGCCGACGCTGAACTCGACACGGACGCCGTGACTCCGCCCAATTGACGCGTACGTCCGTCGGATCATCTGACGGTACTCGAAGTTCTCCGTCGTTAATCCTGAAAATTTGCCAGCTGTCGCTGAAAGCCGGCGCCTCGAATACATTTGCCTCAACGTTTTTTTTTTCAATTTTTTATTTGCCTGACAAAATGTAGATGATCAGTTTTGGACGCTCGCTTGGTGGCAAGCGCGGGTCGCACGCGTTCGAATGCAGCAGAAAACGGAATGGGTGAAAGGTGTCGTTTGTGGCCTTCAATGCTGATTCCATTCCATTTTGATCGTTTTGCCTGAAGTGCAATATCATGCGGATGCGCGAGCGAGCGGAGCGAGCGGATAGCGCATCACGCATTATATGAGCCGTTATCCTCTCGCGCGCGTTTTTCAAATTTCATCAGCGTCCTGCGCGAACCTATTAATAAGCCACAAACCTGTTTCTGTGCACACGCAACAAACAAGTTGTGTTTGGAGCCGCGAAAAAATTTTTATCGGACGACTTTTCATACGCTGTAGACACGAAAAACCTATTCTGAAATTGATGTTACTTATTTTTCTATCTCTTTTTTTTTCAGGTATGTAATCAACATGTGTTCGCCCTTTCAGTTTTCACCTGCGACACTTTCACAGTCTAGCTAGAATGTTTCCTGGGGTAATTTCATCCGTAGATTTTGCTCTTTAGGTTAATTTTTTGCCCCGACCCCTTTTTTGGGTAAAAAATTGGGCATTTTTAAAAGTTCGCAGGGTTTTCATCGGGTTTTAAGTGTTCGCCCTTTCAATTTTTATCTGGGACACTTTCACAGTTGAACAAAAATGTTTCCTAGGGTAATTTCATCCGTAGATTTGGAAAAATAAGTCAATTTTTTGCCCCGACCCCTTTTTGGGGTAAAAATTGGGTTTTTTTGAAAGTTCGCAGGGTTGTCACTTGGTTTTAAGTGTTCGCCCTTTCAATTTTTAGCTGGGACACTTTCACAGTTGAACAAAAAATTTTCCTCGGTTAAATTCATCCGTAGATTCTGAAAATTTAGTTTATTCTTTGCCCGGGCATTTTTTGGGTCAAAATTGTGCATTTTTTGAAAATTCGTAGCATTTTGACTGGGTATCATTTTTTCAGTCTTACAAATTTTGTCTGAGCTACGAAAAATAGCAGAAATGTTTAGTCCGTAGGAATTCAATGCGCTGATCACGGATTTTGGGTTAGTTTTCTTACGTGAGCAACTCTAGATGCTGAATCGTGATGACTTCGGTCGAATCGGCCGTGGAAGTTGGCGAAATCGGTCCAGGAACGAAAAACAAGAAAAGGGTGTTTTCCAAGGTAATTCAATGCGCTGATCACGAATTTTGGGTTAGTTTTCTTATGTGAGCAACTCTAGATACCGAATCGTGACGATTTCGGGCGAATCGGCCGTGGAAATTGGCGAAATCGGTCCAGGAACGAAAAACAAGAAAAGGGTGTTTTCCAGGGTAATTCAATGCGCTGATAACGAATTTTGAGTTAGTTTTCTTACGTGAGCAACTCTATATGCTGAATCGGGACGATTTCGGGCAAATCGGCCGTGGAATTTGGCGAAATCGGTCCAGAAACGAAAAACAAGAAAAGGCTGTTTTCCAGGGTAATTCAATGCACTGATCACGGATTTTGGGTTAGTTTTTTTATGTGAGCAACTTTAGATGCTGAATCGTGACGATTTCGGGCGAATCGGCCGTGGAAGTTGGCGAAATTGGTCCAGGAACGAAAAACAAGAAAAGGGTGTTTTCCAGGGTAATTCAATCCGCTGATCACGAATTTTGGGTTAGTTTTTATACGTGAGCAACTCTAGATACTGAATCGTGACGATTTCGGGCGAATCGGCCGTGGAAATTGGCGAAATCGGTCCAGAAATGAAAAACGAGAAAACGATTTTTCCAGGGTAATTCAATGTGCTGATCACGGATTTTGGGTTAGTTTTCTTGTATGAGCAACTCTAGATACTGAATCGTGACGATTTATGGCGAATCGGCCGTGGAATTTAGCGAAACCGGCCCAGAAATGAAAAACAAGAAAACGGTGTTTTCCATGGTAATTCATTACGCCGATCACGGCTTTTGGGTCAGTTTTTCTTTTGTGAGCCATTCTAGGTACTGAATCGTGACGATTTTGGGGAATCGGCCGTAGAAATGGCATAAGAGAAATCGGCCTAAAAAACGAAAAATGAAAAACCTGAGTTGCCCGGGGTTTAGAAGAATGTGTGACCAACGAATTGTGATTTTGGTCCGACCTTCGGGGCTTATGTAAAAGTCAGAATATTATCTAAAAATGCGGGAGACGCATAAAAAAGGAGGAATATGGCCTTGTGTAAGCAGTGAAAGACTTGGCTCGACAACGCTTTTCAAGTCTCTGATGTGGTACACACGGATACAAGTACATTAGGGTCATATTTTTGCGCCGCGTTTTTTTTTGAAGCACGCCCCCCACCGATTCCGGAAACCCGAAGGTACCAAACTCCGGTAGGATTGGGGAATGGACGGCTCACCATCCCGTGGAACCAATACTCTCGGCACGTGAGGGGGACAGCCTCAAAGCCCCGCTCTGTCCTGGGGGCACCAGTGATCTTAGCCCGATTTCGGTTTCGGTGGCCTGCGGTCGCTATATCCCCGGAGGGCAGCGAATCCGAAAGTTTCCGTTTTCGTTTTCGTTTTGCTGAAAAGCGTAAAACTTTGAAGTTATTTTTTAATTGTCCTCTTCGATTTAATCTAAAATCACGCCATGTGCGAAATTCTGTAAATTCTGTGCAAAAACAGAAAAATCAGAGATTGCAAAACATTGTTGCATGTAGCTTTTTCGTTGTTGTTAACGTACGCACCGCTGTGTACACACCAGCACCAGTGACAAAAAAGAGCTGTCTTCCGTTGATTTTCACCTTTTTTACCGGTGTCACCTTCAACTAGTGTGGCAGGATAAACCGTCTGTCCCGTGAGTCATTGCCTTTGCCACAGGAGACCTTGCGTTCCGCAATGCTTCTGCGATACAATTTGTCCTGAACAAACCAGTGTCAGCGAGCTAAAGTCTGATTGTTATTTTAGTAGTTTTAGTGGTCGCTAAATGCCCGAAATCCGCAAATGTGAAAGGTCATTTGTCTACAATACAAAGTACGAGGGTTGCCATGTGCAACCGAAATCATAAATAAAGGGCGCAAAAATATGACTCTTATGTACTTGTATCCGTGTGTACCACATCAGAGACTTGAAAAGCGTTGTCGAGCCAAGTCTTTCACTGCTTACACAAGGCCATATTCCTCCTTTTTTATGCGTCTCCCGCATTTTTAGATTAAGCATATACAATCAATCAATCAATCAATCAATCAATCAATCAATCAATCAATCAATCAATCAATCAATCAATCAATCAATCAATCAATCAATCAATCAATCAATCAATCAATCAATCAATTAATCAGTCAATCAATCAATAAATTAATCAATCAATCAATCAATCATTCAATCAACCAACCAACAACTTAACCCTTTATTTAGTAGCCAGTAGTCACTGATGACGTCATTGTTCTTGTGTATTAGCATAGCCATTTCAATAAGCATCACGATTGCGCAGACACACAGCAAGATTGATCTTGAGTTCGCAGAGGAAAAATTTCTGGTTATGTACATCTTGCAGTCGTTTGATCAGATCCACATGCAGAACGCCATAGTCATGTCCATCCATAACTGCGGCTGTGGTGATGGCATCAGTTCAGCTAACGCCACATGAAACCGGCAATCTAATCGAAGAATAGGGACATCTGATGGTCTGTTGAGAAATTTAAACAGTACGACAGTTTTTTTCAGTGCCAACGTGTGTCGCATAAAAAGATAGGCACCGCTAGTTTCATGGATTTCTTTTGCGAACGTCATTTCAACAACAACCGCGACAGTGTTTCTATTGTTGAAAACATGTTCTGTGTGTATCATTGAACGTTATTGTTCACACAATGTACAGGGTGTCCCAGCTACATGTAGATGTACAACATTTGTTTTTGTAAATACGCGTGCGTGCATTGCCCAATTTTTATAATTTTTTCAGCGTTTCTAGTAAAGACTTCGGGAATTTGTTTGACACTAACAACGTTCCGATACGTTGAATATAACCTGACTTATAAGCATTTGGATAAAATACACAATTTTTCAATTGCCGCCCGCACCGGTGCGCGACTGGCTGGACACTCAGTTTGACCAGCGCTGGGTCGGCCGCGGTGGGCCAATTGTCTGGCCTGCACGTTCGCCTGACTCACAGCGTGCCACTATTGGCTCTGGGGGCCTGTAAAGCACCGTGTTTATGAGACCCACCCAGCATCCATCGATGAGCTGATTGTGGCCATCGGTGAAACTGTGGGCGAAATCAGCGACGAAGAGCGCCTGTCAGGTGTTTTGGATTTCGACAGACAAATGACAAACTAATTGAAAGAGAGGGCCAGCACATTGAGCACAATTAGACGGTTGATATTTTGAGTATGTGAGTGTTTGATTTGTTTTTTCTGCTCTCTGCTCGTTCATTTTTTGTGAAAGTGAGGTTTTTTTAAAACTGCCATAACTTGTGCCATGTTTGCTGAAACATAAAAATTCTGGTGCCAAACAATTCCCGAAATCTTTTTCACAAACGTTGAAAAAATTATCAACATAGGTCAACGCACGCGCGCATACTTAAAAAAACAAATGTTGTACATCTAGCTGGGACACCCTGTACATACGATAGAGCCCAGTGTGATAAAAAAACTGTTGACAGACATAACCACCGCCTATGTGGTGCACATGACATGACAGTTGGACAGAACACAGAACGCCATTCCTTCATTCACGAAGAAAGAAGAATCTGCAGAAAGAAACAGTTTATCTAGCAAGCAACAGGTTGGTGACACATAATCAAACCGAATTTGTTTTCAAAGAACCAAAGATCATCTAGAAACGCTGCGCTCCATGAACCGCAACTGGATGGTGGATGCTTGCCTTGGTGGATGCCTACATATGCAGGTGTTGAAAATAAATGTTGTACTTCGAAATTTTGTGAACAAATATTACAAACAAACCAAACGCGGACCACAAGGTTTTGTATGTACGTTTGTTCAGCTTACATGTGTGGAGTGTGAGGCAATTACGCATGTATTGCAAATTTGCGTTCCTAATTTCTCTGCTTCAGAGGGAAGGTTGTTTTCACAGGACAGTCAGAGGTTGCTTTCAGATACCTTCAGATTAGTCAACTTTCCGCTGCACTGCACCTGATTATATCCGCTGGACAGAAATTTTGCTGTTTGCTTCATTGAATTTTTTATGTGTGAAAAATAAAGTGTGACTAGAAAAATGAAATGGACCTCCTTAGATGTAATGGTCACTCTAGACTGCCGAAAACAATCCGAGCGGTTGTGTTTGAAGACGTGTGCGTGACAAGGATGTGTGTGTGCGTGGGTGTGTCTCACAATTAAATATCAATTTCTTTTGTTGTTATTGTTATTCAACTCGTCGATAAAACGGCCAGTCCTCTTTTTCTCTTTTACTTCGTTAATCCGGTCAGTTCACTTTTTAGTACGAAACAATGAAGTGGTTAACAAAACGGGACCTGGATAAAACGAAACGAACAAAAGAACTCAAACTCGGTGGACTGGGCAAATAAAACACGCTCCCAGCCCTTATAACACGACAAACACCGTAACCCAACAACCTGCATACACAAAAGGTACACAAAAAGGCGGCTGCTTAAACATGCCATTACAGTACCTCCCCTTCACTTCGTGACTGCCACTGTCACGACAAGACGGTGCCGGTCAATGAAGTGTCGGTTCGGCTGAACGCACGTCCAGAACAGCCTCAATAAAACAACAAAACAACAAAACAACAAAACCCAAATCACAACCAAACAGCATCAAGAACGCAGAAGCGTTAACCAATCAAACAAGACCACAATTATTACTCAAAAAAGAGTAGCTTAGCGTCTGCACGCACGCACCCTGTTATACGCAGTCAAACCGCACACTCTCAGCACGCACAGAGGCCACCGTCACAAAGCCCAAGCACGAGGCTTAAGTAGGCCATTACAGGACCCTACTCCCCCATACGGAGCGACCTCGCGACGATTTTCTCCCTACGTAGCCGAGTGTCGGAATCCTACGCAACCACGAGAACATGCCAGAGGCTTGCACAAGCTCCTGAATAATACAAACAAAACGAAACACAAGGTTACCAAATTACACGCACATTTCAACCAAACAATCAATCTACCGGAAACATGAAACAAAACAAACTGTTAGAATCACTGTTGCCTGAAATCCTTGAAATTTACACAAACTTGAAACCTTGAACTGCAAACACGGAAAACCTAAAATTCAAGAACTGCAAAGACCCGAAAAAATCAATACCATGAAACTACAAAACTGGAAAACTTGAAAACAATTACAACATATTTGATACAAAGCTAAACTACTTCTGTACCGGGGGCCTCGCAACTTGACAAAACAAATCAAAAATACTGAAAATAATGAACTGCGAAACAAATTCAAAATTTTGTTTGACATTGACGAAACTGTTACTGAAAGGTGGCCAGTGATTTAAACGAACAAACCAAAAAGCGGAAACCCAAACGGCAAAATAAAACAAACAATTGAGATTTCTGAGACCCGAGGAAACATTGAAAAACACAAACAGGCTGAATTTAAAACTCAAGAAAATTTTACTGACTGAAAACACCTGAACTACCATTAAACCTGTTTACTCTTACCATACGAATAAATCACCATTTCAGTAGCTCGACAATTGAATTATTTATTGTTCCATTGCTGAAATGTTATTGTTCTGTTGAATTGCTGAATGAATTGCTGTTGAACAGTTGCAGTTGAAAATCGACGATCATCGATAACAGTCACCCTCTCCCCAGGATGAAAACGGGGGTTCCCGACGCTTCGAATCCACCACCGCCCCCCTTTCAGCTTGCGACGACCCCGGCGCAACCACAACTGCTCAGTGTTTGCGAATTTGAACTCCATTATTTTTCGTCGCCATCCGCATCTCACCGCTCGTCCATCCATCGTCGCCGATTTCAAGCCCTCCATGACCTCGTACTGCTGTTTTCCGACCTCAGATCGCTGCTCCTGCATCTGCAACCATTTAGTTTGATGCTTTCATGCAAATTCAGAATGCAGAACCACACAACAGCAACCGTTCATCATAGAAGTCGATTGTAACATCTTCAGTTGTCGTCACTCCAATTCACCAACATCAGAATCAAGCAGACACGCGGTATTTTTGCAGGGCTATGACTGGCCAGGTCGCACCACAGCAAACTTCCATGCGCTGCACAAGATGAAAACTGCATTTTTGATGTCAGACAAATCATTGGTCCTCAGGCCATCCACCATCACCGCCGCTAAAGTTGTGGCAAACCAAACTGGAGCTGGCGCTATACACTCGACAAAGTGACCACCGGTGGATTTAAAGCTGCCCACCACTCCATTGGCTCACGTAGATCATTTAGTAGCGCGTCAGTGGATTTTACGTGCCCTGCTCAACATTGTCCTCCATGACAAAGCAGATCCATCCCCATCGTGCAGACGACAGCGCTCTGACACCTTTTGTCTCCTTTCCGTGCAACGACTGAACTGACGATCGTCACACTCAACGCACCATCCAAAAACAACTGCTGTTTTGCCGGCAAATTTGTGGCTCTAGAATTCTGAAGTGGGCAATTGTCATCGGCGTTTCAGTCGAGCAGAAAATCTTCCGGACACACAACTCTATTGCGTTGCGACGTTTACTCTGTTGTTCCATAACTGTTGATGGTGTAATCGAACAAAACATCAGATTCGCCGGCTGCTCCCAGGTGTTTCAGTCGCTCCAAACAATTCCATTTACGCTTTTACTGCTGCTGCTGATTTTCGCCGCCAACTATCCAGAAATTGGCAAAAACGACATGGAACTTGGCAGCTGCTGGATATACCGACCATCCAAGCCCAGTCAAACAAAACGATGAAGTAAGACGATAACAGCGGCTTCCATTGGCAGCAACGAAACAAAACAGTGGCTGTTGGTTTTCCAATCTTTCCTCGGTCTCTCGTTCCTCCTCCATCTCAAGCCCTTCGCACCACGACACCACCGCTTGCATCAAAGTCACCAGCGATCTTTCTTGACACCGCCGAATACACAGCTGCTCGTTTCGGACAAAACAGCAACGTGTGGCCAAGATCTTTGCAACTGAAGCATCGCCGTTCGCCCACACGAACATCGTCTTTCTGACGTTTCGCTGTTACACAGGCGCTCTTCTGCAGCTTGCCACAATCGTCCGCTTTGTTTGTAACAAATCGCAACAAGTTTCGGCCGTCGTCATCCATTTCGTCTTCATCAGTGGAGCTGTCAGTCGTTTCGTCTTCATCGCTGGAGCTGTCGGTCGTGCGAGTTGCCAAGCCATTGAGCCGATGCACAGAAGCAGCAGTGTCGGTCAGTTCTAGTTGGTCCTCTGCGTCACTGCTTTCGATCGCCAGATCTTCCACTGACAGCGATTCCATGGATGCTTCACGTGTTGGCACTTTAGCCGGCGTTTCCGCAAGCACGTAACGTTGGTCGGCCTCGTTATAACGCATCTCCGTCGACCATACTGCACTTGAATCCTTTAGCTCTGGTGCCACGCTTCGCAGTTTTTCTTTTCGCACCCAGATCGAATCCATCTCACAGCCATCAGATCGCATCACTTCCACCCATTTGTGCGTCGGTTCTTCAGCGAGCACTACAAACGGACCAAGCGAACATCCTTCGAACTGAAACGGCCTGCTCAACGCTGCTTCAGCGCCATACACAAACACTCGTTGACCTTCGAAGCGGCTTCCGGCTTTGTCCATCCGCTGCCAAGTTGGTACACAACCATGTTCCATCGAAGACAGACGTTCGCCGACAAGCTGTTGTCGTGGTGATAGTTGCCGTTTCAACACCTCCATCGTGCACTCCATTGCCTCCGCTTTCGACATGCCCTCTGCAACCAGTAGCTTCAGCATCTTTCCAGCCAAACGACTGTCGCTGTTCGGCAACTCGGCGTGCTGTTGATCTTCCGGCAGCAAATACGGCACCTCGTCCACTTCAACTGGCGGCGCACAGCAAGCATCAGCACATCCAGCGCTCCACACGCTCTCCATCGGCCTGCCAAACACCAGATGCTCGCAGTCGTTCTCTTTCCCCGTTGGCAACACGTAGAAGTCAGCGTGCGTGTTTTTGTTTCCAGATCTTGCCCACAATCTCGTTCGTCCACTGAATCGAATACTCGCACCTCCGAGTAGACTAACTCCGACAACATTGCATTTCTGGATCTTCGGTCGCTTCCCTGTTGTCGCTCGGATACGATCGAGCAAGGCGGCTGGCACGACATTAACTTCTGCACCCGAATCACGCAGCGCACGGCATCTCACCCCGTTCAGTTCGACCGACAGATACGGCAACGTGTTGGTGTGCGGCTTCTGATGTTTGATTTGAAGCAGACCAATCGTCACATTTTGTAGCTGCGAATTCACGGCGTTCAGTGTTGTGCATTGACGGAACGTGTGACCAGGTTCGTTGCACGCGTAGCATCTTATATCGGCTGCGTTTCGTCCTTCTCCACGATAGATGCCATGCTGCGGTCCCATGCTTCGATTCACACGTGCGCCCCATCTGTTGCTCGGCTGCGGTTGGTGGTTGAAAGCGTTGGTCGTTGTTTCCATTGCTTCCCCGTTTTTCAGGAACGTCTGAATCGCTCCAATGGCCTGAACCATTCCTTCGAGATCGTCAGTGTCCACCTCTTTGAAGACCAACCAATTTCGCAGCTTTGCCGGCAGACAGTTGTACAGCTGATGTGCCAATCGAAGATCACGATTCTCCTTCGACTCTGTTGCGAGCATTGGTGCCATCATTCGATTCAGTTCGTTCACTGTCTCCTTCGGGTCGGCGTCCATCGCCATCTCGAACATTCGCAGCTCCTCGAGCCTCCTGGCCTTCGCTAGCTTCTCGCCGAACATGACACCCAACACCTTTACGGCTTCCTTGAATGATGCTCGCTGATCGACATTCAGAGTGTCGAACGACAACCTCGACTTGGCTGACATCATGTACTTCAGGACTATTGCTTTTTCGTCGTCCTTACTGATGCCGTTGTCGTGACAGGCGTCCTCCAAGCGCTCCACGAATCGCCACCATGATTCCGCTCCCCAGTCGTACTTGTCGAACACTTTCGCCAGCTTCTGTGCTTTACCGGCCACGACCTCACGCCGTTTTGCCGTCATCGGTGTCTCTTCGTCGGACGACTCCTCCGTCGAACTCACTCGACGTTCGATCACTTTTCGCGGTCTTCCCCTCGTTTTTGTTGGTCCTCGCACCGCGGATCTCCTTTGGGCTCGTGACCCTCCATGGCCATTGCCCTCGTCGTCGCTCGTTTCCAAAACCACCGATGTCGTCTCACTCGGCGTGACCACCGTCACCTTTTTGGTCGTTTTCGGCGTCACACTTTGTCCAGCTCCACTCGCTGTTGCTCGTGCACTGCTGCGTGTCGTTACTCCTCCTCTCCCGTGCGCTGGCCCTCCATGGCCTCGTGGCGCTGGCCCTCCATGGCCTCGTTTTCGGTTGTCGTCGGTCTCCTCGGATCTCCTTTGGGCTCGCGACCCTCCATGGCCATTGCCCTCGTTGTCACTTGCGTCGCCGTCCATCTCGCTCTCGTCCATCATTTCGCGCTCGAGCACCGGCATTGTTGATCGATCCCGACGCTTCGATTGACAGAAGTTGATCGCAGGAGCTCCAAGCTAACCGCGGTCCTCCATGACCATTCGAGCGGTGCAAGGGCTCAACTGTTTGGACGCTCCACTCCTCGTCGCGCACGCAACCGATGAATTCGGCGGGACCTCCACTGAAATGGACCTCCTTAGATGTAATGGTCACTCTAGACTGCCGAAAACAATCCGAGCGGTTGTGTTTGAAGACGTGTGCGTGACAAGGATGTGTGTGTGCGTGGGTGTGTCTCACAATTAAATATCAATTTCTTTTGTTGTTATTGTTATTCAACTCGTCGATAAAACGGCCAGTCCTCTTTTTCTCTTTTACTTCGTTAATCCGGTCAGTTCACTTTTTAGTACGAAACAATGAAGTGGTTAACAAAACGGGACCTGGATAAAACGAAACGAACAAAAGAACTCAAACTCGGTGGACTGGGCAAATAAAACACGCTCCCAGCCCTTATAACACGACAAACACCGTAACCCAACAACCTGCATACACAAAAGGTACACAAAAAGGCGGCTGCTTAAACATGCCATTACAAAAACATTCAAATAATGGCTATCGTTAAATGTCATACACTGACAACGTCTACTGAAGAAATTTAGCATTTTTGACGGTTTTCAGTTTCTGAGTAAGCCTTCTCAGAGCACAGTGCCTTTTCTTCAATCGAAAAATGTAGTAATTGTAAGTTTCCACACTTCGTTCTTTCCACTATCCCATGGCGATTATTTCTCCAAGTAACGCATTTAATTAGGAACTCTTAATATTACCAGTGAATCCCTTGCAAAATCCCCTCTGTCCCCCCCGAAGAAGTTGCAAAAATTGCGGAACGAAAGGCGAATCTGGCGTTTTCATCGGGTTTAAAAAATTTGAAAAAACTTTTATCTGGGATTTTTGTTGTTGAAAAAACGTCAGAAACGTCATAATGACAGTTGATTTGGTCTCCTTTGGCGAGCTGACACCAGTCGGGGTGACGCTCACCAGCTGGCGCTTTTAACGCCAATGAAAGCAGCAGATGTTTTCCAGTGGATCCTCTTATGAAGGCACGTGACCTGCGGACGCGTGGCACCGACTGTAAAACAGTTAAAAAACTGATAAAATACATGACTTTTCGTTTTTGTGCCTGTTTCGTTTCACTAATGTTTCTTATCACACACGACTTTTTACTTTTTAGTGACTATCTCACAGTCAAATTGTTTGTCCAGATGTTTAGCTTTCTCAGACATTTTGTTAGTGCTTGACATAACATTATTGCCTTTTACGAAGCAACCGGACTGCGAAAACTTGCAGCCTGCCGGTGGATTACACTGAAACAACGTGTATCATTTTGATAAACAAAACGTGGATGATAAAATGTGCTATTGCTTTTATGGGTTGCACAAAGCGACAAAAATGGCTCAACATGGAATGGGAATATATGATCTTTTATTTTGGTCCCGCAACTCAATGCGCGCATAGATAGGTAAACAGTTTCATGGATGACGCGGGAATTCAAACTTGGTAAAGTGATCCGAGTCCCCCCCCCACAGGGCCGAGTCACTTAGGTAACTTTGAAGTGCCACATAAAGATTGAAGCTAGTTTCCTTTCTACGTCTGCACGCGCATTCAGTCGCAGAACTTAAAAAATTGATAAACATTGCGTCGTTTTTTAAATTATTGTTGAAGAGCGCCAGTTTTGATTGCTCAAATGTTGTTCCACGCGAATGTTCTCAGTCAACAACGACAGATACAATATAGGCTGGATTACATTACCAGTTACATATTTGTTCGCGAAACCCGTGCGTGGCATGAAATTACGTGTTTTATCGCGTTTCTTGGGAATGTGCAAACGACGTTTGAAAGCGATCAGCAAACGGTTCGGCATTTTTTGCTTCAAAAGAATCCGACGTGTTTTTTCATGTTCACAATCCTGTTGTTTTTTATCCTCCACCATAAACGCAATCTGAATCGTCTTAACAAAACAGTGGTGTACAATATTGCTGTGTTATTGACTTCGGCATTACACAACACAAGTACAGGGTGTCTCAAAAAAATACAATGGGCAAAGCTGCTCGTTCTCGAGTCTGCTTCAGTGTTTTGGTCTAAAATTGAAAACACATTTCAGAAATGCATGCCATTGATTGTGTTCAAATTTCAAATGAAAATTAATTCCATGTGCACGAAACACTGCAATGACTGCTATATTCAATTAGACTAGCCAATTGACCCGAGCGTATGTGGCTTTTTGGCTCAATGCCAAGACTTTTTAATAAAGTGGAATTGAAATGAGAAAAACGGAACGTTTTTTGAACAACTGATTTAAAAAAGTTGCATTGGTCGTAAAACCGCCTTTTTGTCGCTGGCACATTTTTAGCTACACCTGCGTATATTTAAACAACTATTATACTAAAAATGCAATTTGTCTGTCTGTCTGTCTGTCCCTGTCATTTTCATGAAATTTGAATTGGCGCTCATTTTTGCTATTTAAGAAAACTTCATCTCAATTTCCTTAACCTATTTTTATTAATGCCAGTTGAGATTGTTTTTTCAAAACGTCTCTCTTCATATAGCTGAAGTCATCATGATACTCTTTGGTCAACAGAGACAGTTCAGCGCAGCATAGGCAAATGGAAGCGTGGCTGATCAAAACTTGATGATCGACTGGGAAAGATGTAACAAAACCGTCTTTGAAAAAAGTTTGAACTTTTTTGTTTTTAAACATCGGGTTGCAAAACGCGCATCGACATCGGCATTGCAAGTTGCACTTTGGATTCAAAACAAGTAAATTTCATTGAAATTGATACTCCATGTTTCATTTTCAAATTGATACTCTATGGTTATGTTGAGCGATAATTTCAACGTGACGCACGATGGGCAACTGGCAATTGTTGCTGCTCAAAACTTGACGAGCGACTGCGAAAGATGTAACAAAACCGTCTCTGAAAAAAGTTAGTTTTTTAATTGGGTCGAAATGGTATTTACCATTCATTTTCAGTTTGCAAAATGTTTGGGTCATGTTGGGGTAAACGGGTAAAAAAAAGCAATGACTGCAAAACGAAATTATAAACGTCACTTTTTTGTTTCTTCTATTCATTTTCACTTTAGAAAAAAGGCTTGGCTTATGTTAGGGTAACCGGGTAAAAGAAACATTAGCTTTTTAAAACGGGTATTTTTTAATGAAAAAAAACGTTAATTTTTATATTTTTTATTCAATCTTACTTAACTTACAAAAAGGCTTGACTTAGGTTAGGGTGAACGGGTAAAAATAGCAAAATCATAAACTTCACATTTTCACTTTGCAAAAAGGCTTGGCTTAGGTAAACGGGTAAAAGAAGCATTAGCTTTTTAAAACGGGTAATTGAAAAAAAAACGTTAATTTTTATGTTTTTATTCAATCTTACTTCACATACAAAAAGGCTTGGCTTAGGTTAGGGTGAACGGGGAAAAATAGCAAAATCATAAACTTCACATTTTCACTTTACAAAAAAGACTTGGCTTAGGTAAACGGGTAAAAAAGCATTAGCTTTTTAAAACGGGTAAATGAAAAAAACGTTAGTTTTTATATTTTTATTCAATTTTACTTCACTTACAAAAAGGCTTGCCTTCGGTTAGGGTGAACGGGTAAAAATAGCAAAATCATAAACTTCGCATTTTTTATTTATTTAAATACATTAAAAAATATTGTATTGTAGGCGACTTCACGGCAGCACAAGGTAAATTTTCTTCAGGGTTATTATTCAGTAAACGTTACTGTTTTTTCTTTCTAAGTCAATGCCACTTCACCAAAAAGGCTTGGCATTGATTAAGCCACATACGCTCGGGTCAATTGGCTAGTCTATTATACTAAAAATGCAATTTGTCTGTCCCTGTCATTTTCATGAAATTTGAATTGGCGCTCATTTTTGCTATTTAAGAAAACTTCATCTCAATTTCCTTAACCTATTTTTATTAATGCCAGTTGAGATTGTTTTTTTCAAAACGTCTCTCATCATATAGCTGAAGTCATCATGATACTCTTTGGTCAACAGAGACAGTTCAGCGCAGCATAGGCAAATGGAAGCGTGGCTGATCAAAACTTGATGATCGACTGGGAAAAATGTAACAAAACCGTCTGTGAAAAAAGTTTGAACTTTTTTGTTTTTAAAAATCGGGTTGCAAAACGCGCATCGACATCGGCATTGCAATTGCAAGTTGCACTTTTGATTCAAAACAACGTATTCAACTTCAACAATATTTAATTTCAACGTAACGCACGATGGGCAACTGGCAATTGTTGCTGCTCAAAACTTGACGAGCGACTGCGAAAGATGTGACAAAACCGTCTCTGAAAAAAGTTAGTTTTTTAATTGGGTCGAAATGGTATTTACCATTCATTTTCACTTTGCAAAATGTTTGGGTCATGTTGGGGTAAACGGGTAAAAGAAGCAATGACTTTAAAACGAAATTATAAACGTCACTTTTTTGTTTCTTCTATTCATTTTTCACTTTAGAAAAAAGGCTTGGCTTATGTTAGGGTAACCGGGTAAAAGAAGCATTAGCTTTTTAAAACGGGTATTTTTTAATGAAAAAAACGTTAATTTTTATATTTTTTTCAATCTTACTTAACTTACAAAAAGGCTTGACTTAGGTTAGGGTGAACGGGTAAAAATAGCAAAATCATAAACTTCGCATTTTCACTTTGCAAAAAGGCTTGGCTTAGGTAAACGGGTAAAAGAAGCATTAGCTTTTTAAGACGGGTAATTGAAAAAAAACGTTAATTTTTATGTTTTTATTCAATCTTACTTCACATACAAAAAGGCTTGACTTAGGTTAGGGTGAACGGGTAAAAAATAGAAAAATCATAAACTTCGCATTTTCACTTTACAAAAAAGGCTTGGCTTAGGTAAACGGGTAAAAAAGCATTAGCTTTTTAAAACGGGTAAATGAAAAAAACGTTAGTTTTTATATTTTTTTCATTTTTACTTCACTTACAAAAAGGGGTGCCTTCGGTTAGGGTAAACGGGTAAAAATAGCAAAATCATAAACTTCGCATTTTTTATTTATTTGAATAACATTAAAAAATATTGTATTGTAGGCGACTTCACTGCAGCACAAGGTAAATTTTCTTCAGGGTTATTATTCAGTAAACGTTACTGTTTTTTCTTTCTAAGTCAATGCCACTTCACCAAAAAGGCTTGGCATTGATTAAGCCACATACGCTCGGGTCAATTGGCTAGTTACTACTAAATTTACAATTTGTCTGTCTGTCTGTCTGTCTGTCCGTCACACTTTTGAATTGGCGCCCATTTTTTGTTATTTTTGCCATTTTTGCCATTTAAGAAAGCTTCATCCCAATCTCAATCTTTATCTATTTTTAATATCATCACTTGAAATTGTTTAAACAAAGCGCCGCTCTTCATAACTGAAAGTCATCATGATACTCTTTTCAAGTTGATACTCTACGGTTATGCCTGTGAGCGACAGTTTTAACGTAATGCACGGTGGGCAAATGGCATATGTTGCTGCTCAAAACCTGACGAGTGACTGCGAAAGATGTAACAAAACCGTCTTTGAAAAAAGTTAGTTTTTTAATAGGGTCGAAATGGTACCGTATTATTTTCACTTTGCAAATGGCTTGGGTTATGTTAGAGTAAACGGGTAAGAAGAACAAGGACTGTATAACGAGACTTAAAAACGTCACTTTTTTGTTTCTGCTATTCATTTTCACTTTACAAGAAAGGCTTGGCTTATGTTAGGGTAAACGGGTAAAAGAAGCATTAGCTTTTTGAAACGGGTAATTGAAAAAACGCTGTTTTTATATTTTTAATTTTACTTCACTTACAAAAAGGCTTGACTTAAGTTAGGGTGAACGGGTAAAAATAGCAAAATCATAAACTTCGCATTTTCACTTTGCAAAAAAGGCCTGACTTATGTTAAGGTAAACGGGTAATTGAAAAAAACGTTAATTTTTATACTTTTTATTCGATCTTACTTCACTTACAAAAAGGCTTGACTTAGGTTAGGGTGAACGGGTAAAAATAGCAAAATCATAAACTTAGCATTTTCACTTTACAAAAAAGGCTTGGCTTAGGTAAACGGGTAAAATCGATCTTACTTCACTTACAAAAAGGCTTGACTTAGGTTAGGGTGAACGGGTAAAAATAGCAAAATCATAAACTTCGCATTTTCACTTTACAAAAAAGGCTTCGCTTATGTCAGGGTAAACGGGTAAAAGAAGCTTTAGCTTTTTAAAACGGGTAATTGAAAAAACGTTAATTTTTATACTTTTTATTCGATCTTACTTCACTTACAAAAAGGCTTGACTTAGGTTGGGGTGAACGGGTAAAAATAGCAAAATCATAAACTTCGCATTTTCACTTTACAAAAAAGGCTTCGCTTATGTTAGGATAAACGGGTAATTGAAACATTAGCTTTTTAAAACGGGTAATTGAAAAAACGTACATTTTTATACTTTTTATTCAGCTTTACTTCACTAACAAAAAGGCTTGACTTAGGTTAGGGTGAAAGGGTAAAAATAGCAAAATCATAAACTTCGAATTTTCACTTTACAGAAAAGGCTTCGCTTATGTTACGGTAAACGGGTAAAAGAAGCATTAGCTTTTTAAACCGGGTAATTGAAAAAAACGTTAATTTTTACATTTTTTATTCAATTTTACTTCACCTACAAAAAGGCTTGCCTTAGGTTACGGTGAACGGGTAAAAATAGCAAAATCATAAACTTCGAATTTTTTATTTATTTAAATACATTAAAAAATATTGTATTGTAGGCGGCTTCACGGCAGCACAAGGTAAATTTTCTTCAGATTGGTTATTCAGTAAACGTTACTGTTTTTTCTTTTAAATTCAATGCCACTTCACCAAAAAGCTTGGCATTGATTAAGCTCGGGTCCATTGGCTAGTCTATTACTACTAAATTTACAATTTGTCTGTCCGTCACACTTTTGAATTGGCGCCCATTTTTGCTATTTAAGAAAACTCCATCTCAATTTCCTTAACCTATTTTTATCAATGCCAGTTGATATTGTTTTCTCAAAACGTCGCTCTTTATATAGCTGAAGTCATCATGATACTCTTTGGTCAAATGCAAATTGAAGCGTGACTGATCAAAACTTGATGATAGATTGGGAATGATGTAACAAAACCGTCTTTGAAAAAAGTTTGAACTTTTTTCTTTTTAAAAATTGGGTTGCAAAACGCACATCGGCATTGCAAGTTGCACTTTGGATTCAAAACAAGTAAATTTCATTGAAATTGATACTCCATGTTTCATTTTCAAATTGATACTCCATGGTTATGAGCGATAATTTCAACGTAACGCACGATGGGCAACTGGCAATTGTTGCTGCTCAAAACTTGACGAGCGACTGCGAAAGATGTAACAAAACCGTCTTTGAAAAAAGTTAGTTTTTTTAATTGGGTCGAAATGGTATTTACCATTCATTTTCACTTTGCAAAATGTTTGGGTCATGTTGGGGTAAACGGGTAAAAAGAAGCAATGACTGCAAAACGAAATTATAAACGTCACTTTTTTGTTTCTTCTATTCATTTTCACTTTAGAAAAAAGGCTTGGCTTATGTTAGGGTAACCGGGTAAAAGAAGCATTAGCTTTTTAAAACGGGTATTTTTTAATGAAAAAAACGTTAATTTTTATATTTTTTATTCAATCTTACTTAACTTACAAAAAGGCTTGACTTAGGTTAGGGTGAACGGGTAAAAATAGCAAAATCATAAACTTCGCATTTTCACTTTGCAAAAAAAGGCTTGGCTTAGGTAAACGGGTAAAAGAAGCATTAGCTTTTTAAAACGGGTACTTGAAAAAAAACGTTAATTTTTATGTTTTTTATTCAATCTTACTTCGCATACAAGAAGGCTTGACTTAGGTTAGGGTGAAGGGGTAAAAAATATCAAAATCATAAACTTCGCATTTTCACTTTACAAAAAGGCTTGGCTTAGGTAAACAGGTAAAAAAGCATTAGCTTTTTAAAACGGGTAATTGAAAAAAACGTTATTTTTTATATTTTTTATTCAATTTTACTTCGGGTCAATTGGCTAGTCTATTACTACTAAATTTACAATTTGTCTGTCTGTCCGTCACACTTTTGAATTGGCGCCCATTTTTTGTTATTTTTGCCATTTAAGAAAGCTTCATCTCAATCTCAATCTTTATCTATTTTTGATATCACTTGAAATTGTTTAAACAAAGCGCCGCTCTTCATAGCTGAAAGTCATCATGATACTACTCTTTTCAAATTGATACTCCATGGTTATGAGCGATAATTTCAACGTAACGCACGATGGGCAAACGGCAATTGTTGCTGCTCATGTCTTTCAAAAAAAGTTAGTTTTTAGTTGGGTCGCTATGGTATCTATATTTACCATTCATTTCCACTTTGCAAAAGGCTTGGGTTATGTTAGAGTAAACGGGTAAAAAGAACAATTACTGTAAAACGAGACTTAAAAACGTCACTTTTTTGTTTCTGCTATTCATTTTCACTTTACAAGAAAGGCTTGGCTTATGTTAGGGTAAGCGGGTAAAAGAAGCATGAGCTTTTTGAAACGGGTAATCGAAAAAAGAAGTTTAATATATTTTTATTTTTACTTCACTTCTTTGTTATGGTCCATTATTCACTTTACATTCAAAAAAGGCTTGGCTTATGTTAGGGTAAGCGGGTAAAAGAAGCATGAGCTTTTTGAAACGGGTAATCGAAAAAAAACGTCGTTTTTATATTTTTATTTTTACTTCACTTACAAAAAGGCTTGACTTAGGTTAGGGTGAACAAGCAAAAATAGCAAAATTATAAACTTCGCATTTTCACTTTGCAAAAAAGGCTTGGCTTACGTTAGGGTAAGCGGGTAAAAGAAGCATTCGCTTTTTAAAACGGGTAATTGAAAAAAAACGTTAATTTTTATACTTTTTATTCGGTCTTACTTCACTTACAAAAAGGCTTGACTTAGGTTAGGGTGAACAGGTAAAAATAGCAAAATCATAAACTTCGCATTTTCACTTTACAAAAAAGGCTTCGCTTATGTTAGGGTAAATGGGTAAAAGAAGCATTAGCTTTTTAAAACGGGTAATTGAAAAAACATTAATTTTTATACTTTTTATTCGATCTTACTTCACTTACAAAAAAGGCTTGACTTAGGTTAGGGTGAACGGGTAAAAATAGCAAAATCATAAACTTAGCATTTTCACTTTACATAAAGGCTTCGCTTACGTTAGGATAAACGAATAAAAGAAGCATTAGCTTTTTAAAACGGGTAATTGAAAAAAACGTTAATTTTTATACTTTTTATTCAGTTTTACTTCATTTACAAAAAGGCTTGACTTAGGTTAGGGTGAAAGGGTAAAAATAGCAAAATCATAAACTTCGCATTTTCACTTTACAAAAAAGGCTTGGCTTAGGTTGGCTGGATTAAGCCACATACGCTCGGGTCAATTGGCTAGTCTATCTATCTATTATACTAAGATAGTAACTGTGTATGTAAGTCAGGTCAGGTCAGGTCCGTTCCGCTACGTTGATTGGCTATTAAAATTTACAAATTTGAACCAATTTTGCTATTTAAGTCATCATCAGCTGAATACTCATACTCCATTTTCTAATGACAATGCAAAGTTCAAATCGTCATTCCACATGACGTTAGTCATCATGATGCCTTTTGCTTAAGAGCGACAACAAACAAGCGAGACAATCGTAAGAATTGCAAGGACTCCATTGTAGACGATGGAGTTTTTTCACAAAAAACGAGTTTTTAAAACAATCGCTTGCAAGTTGATCGCTCTTTTTACAAGGTAGACTTTTTATAAAGCCGGTGTTTACAACGAGTATTTAGAAAATCGTTGCTTTTTCCTTCATTTGTTTTTATCATAGAAAATGCGTCACTTAGGATAGAAAAGCCACATAACAAAACAAAAGCGACCGTTTTACACAATGGGTACTCAGAAACGTGTTGCTTTTTGTTGCACTAGATCAAAAAGAACTGGCTTAGGTTAGAGTAAGCGGGGAAAAGAAGTAAACATTCAAAACAAAAGCGGGAGCTTTGCTACGGGTATTCAGTAAAATGTTGCTGTTTTGTCATTTCCATTCTATCAAAAATCCTTGGCTAAGGTAAGGGTTGAAAATAAGAGCAGTAAACATACCACACAAAAGTGGCCGTTTTGCAGCGAATATTCAGAAAAGTTTTGCATTTATCGTCATTTAAACTTTAAAAGGCTTGGCTTAGGTGAGCTTTGCTACGGGTATTCAGTAAAATGTTGCTGTTTTGTTATTTCCATTCTATCAAAAATCCTTGGCTAAGGTTAGGGTTAAAGGTAAGAGTAGTAAACATACCACACAAAAGTGGCCGTTTTGCAGCGAATATTCAGAAATTTTTTGCATTTTTTGTCATTTAAACTTTAAAAACCTTAGTTTAGGTTAGAATAAGCGGGAAAAAAAGCAACTTATCAAAACGAAAGTTGGCATTTTGCAACAATTGTTCAGAAGTGTTGCCTTTTTGACATATGCGTCACTTCGGATAGAAAAACTACATAACAAAACAAAAGCGACCGTTTTAGACAATGGATACTCAGAAACGTGTTGCTTTGTATTGCACTCGATCAAAAAGAACTGGCTTACGTTAGGGTAAGCGGGGAAAAGAAGTAAACATTCAAAACAAAAGCGGGAGCTTTGCTACGGGTATTTAGTAAAATGTTGCTGTTTTGTCATTTCCCTTCTATCAAAAATCCTTGGCTAAGGTTAGGGTAAAAAGTAAGAGAAGTAAACATACCACACAAAAGTGGCCGTTTTGCAGCGAATATTCAGAAAAGTTTTGCATTTTTTCATCATTTAAACTTTAAAAGGCTTGGCTTAGGTGAGCTTTGCTACGGGTATCCAGTAAAATGTTGCTGTTTTGTCATTTCCATTCTATCAAAAATCCTTGGCTAAGGTTAGGGTTAAAGGTAAAAATAGTAAACATACCACCGTTGCTTTTTTTCATTTGTTTTTTTATCACAGAATATGCGTCACTTACAATAGAAAAGCTACATAGGAAAACAAAAGCGACCGTTTTACACATTGGTCACTCTGAAACGTGTTGCTTTTTGTTGCACTCGATCAAAAAGAACTGGCTTAAGTTAGGGTAAGCGGGAAAAAGAAGTAAACATTCAAAACAAAAGCGGGAGCTTTGCTACGGGTATTCAGTAAAATGTAGATCATCGTTGCTTTTTCCTTCATTTTTTTATCATAGAAAATGCGTCACTTCGGATAGAAAAACTACATAACAAAACAAAAGCGACCGTTTTAGACAATGGATACTCAGAAACGTGTTGCTTTGTATTGCACTCGATCAAAAAGAACTGGCTTACGTTAGGGTAAGCGGGGAAAAGAAGTAAACATTCAAAACAAAAGCGGGAGCTTTGCTACGGGTATTTAGTAAAATGTTGCTGTTTTGTCATTTCCCTTCTATCAAAAATCCTTGGCTAAGGTTAGGGTAAAAAGTAAGAGAAGTAAACATACCACACAAAAGTGGCCGTTTTGCAGCGAATATTCAGAAAAGTTTTGCATTTTTTCATCATTTAAACTTTAAAAGGCTTGGCTTAGGTGAGCTTTGCTACGGGTATCCAGTAAAATGTTGCTGTTTTGTCATTTCCATTCTATCAAAAATCCTTGGCTAAGGTTAGGGTTAAAGGTAAAAATAGTAAACATACCACACAAAAGTGGCCGTTTTGCAGCGAATATTCAGATTCATATTCATTTTGCATTTTTTGTCATTTAAACTTTAAAAGGCTTGGCTTAGGTTAGAATAAGCGGGAAAAGAAGCATCTTATCAAGACGAAAGTTGGCGTTTTGCAACAATTGTTCAGAAGTGTTGCCTTTTTGACATTTACACTCTAAAAGGCCTGGCTTAGGTTAGGGTAAGCGGGAAAAAACCATTACCAAGTCAAAAGCGGGCGCTTTCCAATGGGTATTTAGAAAAAAATGGTTATTAGAAAGAGTGAGAAGGATTTTTTTTAAGTTAAGAAAAAAATAAGGGGTATTTTGGTAAATTTTTTGGGTGAAAAATTTTTGGGGGGGGGGTTTGGGGAAGGGGTTTTTTTTTTTGGGGGAAAAGAAAAAAAAAAAAAAAGGGGGGGTTTTTGTTTAGGGGGGGGGGGGTTGTTGGTGGAAAAAATATTGTTTTTTTTTGGGGGGGGGTTTTGTTGTGTTTGTTTTTTTTGTGGGTGGGAAGGTGGTGGGGGGAAAAAAAAGGGAAAAAAAAAATGTTTGAAAAGGGGTTTAAAGGAAAGGAAAAAAAAATATGTGGTCTATCTATTATACTAAAAATGCAATTTGTCTGTCCCTGTCATTTTCATGAAATTTGAATTGGCGCTCATTTTTGCTATTTAAGAAAACTTCATCTCAATTTCCTTAACCTATTTTTATTAATGCCAGTTGAGATTGTTTTTTTCAAAACGTCTCTCATCATATAGCTGAAGTCATCATGATACTCTTTGGTCAACAGAGACAGTTCAGCGCAGCATAGGCAAATGGAAGCGTGGCTGATCAAAACTTGATGATCGACTGGGAAAAATGTAACAAAACCGTCTGTGAAAAAAGTTTGAACTTTTTTTGTTTTTAAAAATCGGGTTGCAAAACGCGCATCGACATCGGCATTGCAATTGCAAGTTGCACTTTTGATTCAAAACAACGTATTCAACTTCAACAATATTTAATTTCAACGTAACGCACGATGGGCAACTGGCAATTGTTGCTGCTCAAAACTTGACGAGCGACTGCGAAAGATGTGACAAAACCGTCTCTGAAAAAAGTTAGTTTTTTAATTGGGTCGAAATGGTATTTACCATTCATTTTCACTTTGCAAAATGTTTGGGTCATGTTGGGGTAAACGGGTAAAAGAAGCAATGACTTTAAAACGAAATTATAAACGTCACTTTTTTTGTTTATTCTATTCATTTTTCACTTTAGAAAAAAGGCTTGGCTTATGTTAGGGTAACCGGGTAAAAGAAGCATTAGCTTTTTGAAACGGGTATTTTTTTAATAAAAAAACGTTAATTTTTATATTTTTTTCAATCTTACTTAACTTACAAAAAGGCTTGACTTAGGTTAGGGTGAACGGGTAAAAATAGCAAAATCATAAACTTCGCATTTTCACTTTGCAAAAAGGCTTGGCTTAGGTAAACGGGTAAAAGAAGCATTAGCTTTTTAAGACGGGTAATTGAAAAAAACGTTAATTTTTATGTTTTTATTCAATCTTACTTCACATACAAAAAGGCTTGACTTAGGTTAGGGTGAACGGGTAAAAAATAGAAAAATCATAAACTTCGCATTTTCACTTTACAAAAAAGGCTTGGCTTAGGTAAACGGGTAAAAAAGCATTAGCTTTTTAAAACGGGTAAATGAAAAAAACGTTAGTTTTTATATTTTTTTCATTTTTACTTCACTTACAAAAAGGGGTGCCTTCGGTTAGGGTAAACGGGTAAAAATAGCAAAATCATAAACTTCGCATTTTTTATTTATTTGAATAACATTAAAAAATATTGTATTGTAGGCGACTTCACTGCAGCACAAGGTAAATTTTCTTCAGGGTTATTATTCAGTAAACGTTACTGTTTTTTTTCTTTTTAAGTCAATGCCACTTCACCAAAAAGGCTTGGCATTGATTAAGCCACATACGCTCGGGTCAATTGGCTAGTCTACTACTACTAAATTTACAATTTGTCTGTGTGTGCGTGGCACTTTTTCGCAATTTGAATTGGCGCCCATTTTGCTATTTAAGAAAACTCCATCTCAATTTCCTTAACCTATTTTTTTATTAATGCCAGTTGAGATTGTTTTCTCAAAACGTCGCTCTTCATAGCTGGAGTCATCATGATACTCTTTGGTCAACAGAGACAGTTCAGCGCAGCATAGGCAAATGGAAGCGTGGCTGATCAAAACTTGATGATCGACTGGGAAAGATGTAACAAAACCGTCTTTGAAAAAAGTTTGAACTTTTTTGTTTTTAAAAATCGGGTTGCAAAACGCACATCGACATCGGCATTGCAAGTTGCACTTTGGATTCAAAACAAGTAAATTTCATTGAAATTGATACTCCATGTTTCATTTTCAAATTGATACTCCATGGTTATGAGCGATAATTTCAACGTAACGCACGATGGGCAACTGGCAATTGTTGCTGCTCAAAACTTGACGAGCGACTGCGAAAGATGTAACAAAACCGTCTCTGAAAAAAGTTAGTTTTTTAATTGGGTCGAAATGGTATTTACCATTCATTTTCACTTTGCAAAATGTTTGGGTCATGTTGGGGTAAACGGGTAAAAAGAAGCAATGACTGCAAAACGAAATTATAAACGTCACTTTTTTGTTTCTTCTATTCATTTTCACTTTAGAAAAAAGGCTTGGCTTATGTTAGGGTAACCGGGTAAAAGAAGCATTAGCTTTTTAAAACGGGTATTTTTTAATGAAAAAAACGTTAATTTTTATATTTTTTATTCAATCTTACTTAACTTACAAAAAGGCTTGACTTAGGTTAGGGTGAACGGGTAAAAATAGCAAAATCATAAACTTCGCATTTTCACTTTGCAAAAAAGGCTTGGCTTAGGTAAACGGGTAAAAGAAGCATTAGCTTTTTAAAACGGGTAATTGAAAAAAACGTTAATTTTTATGTTTTTATTCAATCTTACTTCACATACAAAAAGGCTTGACTTAGGTTAGGGTGAACGGGGAAAAATAGCAAAATCATAAACTTCGCATTTTCACTTTACAAAAAAGGCTTGGCTTAGGTAAACGGGTAAAAAAGCATTAGCTTTTTAAAACGGGTAAATGAAAAAAACGTTAGTTTTTATATTTTTTATTCAATTTTACTTCACTTACAAAAAGGCTTGCCTTCGGTTAGGGTAAACGGGTAAAAATAGCAAAATCATAAACTTCGCATTTTTTATTTATTTAAATACATTAAAAAATATTGTATTGTAGGCGACTTCACGGCAGCACAAGGTAAATTTTCTTCAGAGTTATTATTCAGTAAACGTTACTGTTTTTTCTTTCTAAGTCAATGCCACTTCACCAAAAAGGCTTGCCCTTGATTAAGCCACATACGCTCGGGTCAATTGGCTAGTCTATTATACTAAATTTACAATTTGTCTGTGGCACTTTTTTGCAATTTGAATTGGCGCCCTTTTTTGCTACTTAAGAAAACTCCATCTCAAATTCCTTAACCTATTTTTTTAATAATGCCAGTTGAGATTGTTTTCTCAAAACGTCGCTCTTCATAGCTGGAGTCATCATGATACTCTTTGGTCAACAGAGACAGTTCAGCGCAGCATAGGCAAATGGAAGCGTGGCTGATCAAAACTTGATGATCGACTGGGAAAGATGTAACAAAACCGTCTTTGAAAAAAAGTTTGAACTTTTTTGTTTTTAAATTTTGGGATAAAAATTTTTTAAAAGTTTGAACTTTTTTGTTTTTAAAAATCGGGTTGCAAAACGCACATCGACATCGGCATTGCAAGTTGCACTTTGGATTCAAAACAAGTAAATTTCATTGAAATTGATACTCCATGTTTCATTTTCAAAATGATACTCCATGGTTATGAGCGATAATTTCAACGTAACGCACGATGGGCAACTGGCAATTGTTGCTGCTCAAAACTTGACGAGCGACTGCGAAAGATGTAACAAAACCGTCTCTGAAAAAAGTTTAATTAAAAAGTTTTTAATTGGGTCGAAATGGTATTTACCATTCATTTTCACTTTGCAAAATGTTTGGGTCATGTTGGGGTATTTTATATATAAACGGGTAAAAAGAAGCAATGACTGCAAAACGAAATTATAAACGTCACTTTTTTGTTTCTTCTATTCATTTTCGCTTTAGAAAAAAGGCTGTGCTTATGTTAGGGTTATCGAGTAAACTTTTTAAAACGGGTAATTTTTAATGAAAAAAACGTTAATTTTTATCTTTTTTATTCAATCTTACTTAACTTACAAAAAGGCTTGACTTAGGTTAGGGTGAACGGGTAAAAATAGCAAAATCATAAACTTCGCATTTTCACTTTGCAAAAAAGGCTTAGCTTAGGTAAACGGGTCAAAGAAGCATTAGCTTTTTAAAACGGGTAATTAAAAAAAACGTTAATTTTTATGTTTTTATTCAATCTTACTTCACATACAAAAAGGGTTGACTTAGGTTAGGGTGAACGGGGAAAAAATAGCAAAATCATAAACTTCGCATTTTCACTTTACAAAAAAGGCTTGGCTTAGGTAAACGGGTAAAAAAGCATTAGCTTTTTAAAACGGGTAAATGAAAAAAACGTTAGTTTTTATATTTTTTATTCAATTTTACTTCACTTACAAAAAGGCTTGCCTTCGGTTAGGGTAAACGGGTAAAAATAGCAAAATCATAAACTTCGCATGTTTAATTTATTTAAATACATTAAAAAATATTGTATTGTAGGCGACTTAACGGCAGCACAAGGTAAATTTTCTTCAGGGTTATTATTCAGTAAACGTTACTGTTTTTTCTTTCTAAGTCAATGCCACTTCACCAAAAAGGCTTGGCATTGATTAAGCCACATACGCTCGGGTCAATTGGCTAGTCTATATTATTAAATTTACAATCTGTGCGTGCGTGGCATTTTTTTGCAATTTGAATTGGCGCCCATTTTTGCTACTTAAGAAAACTCCATCTCAATTTCCTTAACCTATTTATTTATTAATGCCAGTTGAGATTGTTTTCTCAAAACGTCGCTCTTCATAGCTGGAGTCATCATGATACTCTTTGGTCAACAGAGACAGTTCAGCGCAGCATAGGCAAATGGAAGCGTGGCTGATCAAAACTTGATGATCGACTGGGAAAGATGTAACAAAACCGTCTTTGAAAAAAGATTGAACTTTTTTGTTTTTAAAAATCGAGTTGCGCAAAACGCACATTGACATCGGCATTGCAAGTTGCACTTTGGATTCAAAACAAGTAAATTTCATTGAAGTTGATACTCCATGTTTCATTTTCAAATTGACACACCATGGTTTATGCGCGATAATTTCAACGTAACGCACGATGGGCAACTGGCAATTGTTGCTGCTCAAAACTTGACGAGCGACTGCGAAAGATGCTACAAAACCGTCTCTGAAAAAAGTTAGTTTTTTAATTGGGTCGACATGGTATTTACCATTCATTTTCACTTTGCAAAATGTTAGGGTCATGTTGGGGTAAACGGGTAAAAAGAAGCAATGACTGCAAAACGAAATTATAAACGTCACTTTTTTGTTTCTTCTATTCATTTTCACTTTAGAAAAAAGGCTTGGCTTATGTTAGGGTAACCGGGTAAAAGAAGAATTAGCTTTTTAAAACGGGTATTTTTTAATGAAAAAAACGTTAATTTTTATGTTTTTTATTCAATCTTACTTAAATTACAAAAAGGCTTGACTTAGGTTAGGGTGAACGGGTAAAAATAGCAAAATCATAAACTTCGCATTTTCACTTTACAAAAAAGGCTTGGCTTAGGTAAACGGGTAAAAAAGCATTAGTTTTTTTAAAACGGGTAAATGAAAAAAACGTTAGTTTTTATATTTTTTATTCAATTTTACTTCACTTACAAAAAGGCTTGCCTTCGGTTAGGGTAAACGGGGAAAAATAGCAAAGTCATAAACTTCGCATTTTCACTTTACAAAAAAGGCTTGGCTTAGGTAAACGGGTAAAAAAGCATTAGCTTTTTAAAACGGATAAATGAAAAAAGTTAGTTTTTATATTTTTTATTCAATTTTACTTCACTTACAAAAAGGCTTGCCTTCGGTTAGGGTAAACGGGTAAAAATAGCAAAATCATAAACTTCGCATTTTTTATTTATTTAAATACATTTAAAATATTGTATTGTAGACGACTTCACGGCAGCACAAGGTAAATTTTCTTCAGGGTTATTATTCAGTAAACGTTACTGTTTTTTCTTTCTAAGTCAATGCCACTTCACCGAAAAGGCTTGGCATTGATTAAGCCACATACGCTCGGGTCAATAGGCTAGTTTTTTTTAAATAGCAAAAGAAATTTTAAATACCAATTCAAATCGGCCAAAAATGACACGCGGTTGCAGACAGACAGACAGACACTTTGTAAATTTAATATCATGTCCATTCGCGAGCGAAGCGGAGCGGAGCGGACAGCGGATGAGACATAATATGGCCCGTCGGTCGCTCGCGCTAAAATTCCAAACTTTCTGTGCCTCGCATTGTGAACATAAAAGGAGCTGAGAATTTTTTCTCCTGCACACAGGTAGATAATCCACAGATACGCTGTGTGCAGCAGAAATTTTTTTGTGGTGATCTTCTACACACGCTGTGTGCGCAAAACATCGATTCTGAATAAGCTGTTTCTTATTCTTCTATACCCCTTTTTCTTCGACCATGTCATAAAATGTGTTCGCAGTTTCAGTGATATAAAGAAAATTCTGACTGTTAAGATAAAAACATTTCCTAGGGTAAAAGTCTTCGGGATTTTTAAATTTCACATTCATTTTTTTCTCTGATGCTTCCCAAGGCTTCAATTTTGCCTGTTTACACAAATTTACGAAAAAAACGTGTATTTGCGATTTTTGCGCATGAAACAACCCGTTATTTGACAAAACAACAAGTTTCCGGGGGTAACCAACAACGGAGAGTTTGAATTTGACCTTTATTTTTTGAAAAAAAACTAAAGGAATTGCAGTTAAATAACTAAAATCGTGACGATTTAGGGCGAATCGGCCGTGGAAATTGGCGAAATCGGTCCATAAACGAAAAACAAGAAAAGGGTGTTTTCCAGGGTAATTCAATGCGCTGATCACGGATTTTGGGTTAGTTTTTTATGTGAGCAACTCTAGATGCTGAATCGTGACGATTTCGGGCGAATCGGCCGTGGAAATCGGCGAAAACAGTCCAGAAACGAAAAACAAGAAAAGGGTGTTTTCCAGGGTAATTCAATGCGCTGATCACGGATTTTGGGTTAGTTTTCTTACGTGAGCAACTCTAGATGCTGAATCGCGACGATTTCGGGCGAATCGGCGGTGGAAATTGGCGAAATCGGTCCATAAACGAAAAACAAGAAAAGGGTGTTTTCCAGGGTAATTCAATGCGCTGATCACGGATTTTGGGTTAATTTTTTTATGTGAGCAATTCTAGGTACTGAATCTTAACGATTTCAAGCAAATCGGCCGTGGAAATTGGCGAAATCGGTCCAAAGACAAAAAAAATGAAAAACTGGTGTAGTCCGGGGTAATTCAATGCGCTGATCACGGATTTTGGGTTAGTTTTTTTATGTGAGCAATTCTAGATACTGAATCGTGACGATTTCGGGCGAACCGCCGTAGAAACTAGCGAAATCGGTCCAAATGCAAAAAAAACAAGAAAACTGTGTTGTCCATGGTAATTCATTGCGCCGATGACGGGTTTTGGGTCAGTTTTCTTGTATGAGCAATTTTAGATACTGAATCGTGACGATTTTGGGCGAATCGGCCGTAGAAATAGCATAGGCGAAATCGGCCTAAAAACGAAAAATGAAAAACCTGAGTTTTCCGGGGTTTAGAAGAATGTGTGACCAACGAATTGTGATTTTGGTCCGACCTTCGGGGGTTATGTAAAAGTCAGAATATTATCTAAAAATGCGGGAGACGCATATAAAAGGAGGAATATGGCCTTGTGTAAGCAGTGAAAGACTTGGCTCGACAACGCTTTTCAAGTCTTTGATGTGGTACGCACGGATACAAGTACATAAGAGTCATATTTTTGCGCCGCGTTTGTTTGTTTTTTTTGAAGCACGCCCCCCACCGATTCCGGAAACCCGAAGGTACCAAACTTCGGTGGGATTGGGGAATGGACGGCTCACCATCCCGTGGAACCAATACCCTCGCCACGTGAGGGGGACAGCCTCTAAGCCCCGCTCTGTCCTGGGGGCACCAGTGATCTTAGCCCGATTTCGGTTTCGGTGGCCTGCGGTCGCTATATCCCCGGAGGGCAGCGAATCCGAAAGTTTTCGTTTTCGTTTTCGTTTTGCTGAAAAGCGTAAAACTTTGAAGTTATTTTTTAATTGTCCTCTTCGATTTAATCTAAAATCATACCATGTGCGAAATTCTGTAAATTCTGTGCAAAAACAGAAAAATCAGAGATTGCAAAACATTGTTGCATGTAGTTTTTTCGTTGTTGTTAACGTACGCACCGCTGTGTACACACCAGCACCAGTGACAAAAAGGAGTTGTCTTCCGTTGATTTTCACCTTTTTTACCGGTGTCATCTTCAACTAGTGTGGCAGGATAAACCGTCTGTCCCGTGAGTCATTGCCTTTTGCCACAGGAGACCTTGCGTTCCGCAATGCTTCTGCGATACAATTTGTCCTGGACAAACCAGTGTCAGCGAGCTAAAGTCTGATTGTTATTTTAGCAGTTTTAGTGGTCGCTAAATGCCCGAAATCCGCAAATGTGAAAGTTTCATTTGTCTACAATACACAAACTACGAGGGTTGCCATGTGCAACCGAAATCATAAATAAACGGCGCAAAAATATGGCTCTTATGTACTTGTATCCGTGTGTACCACATCAAAGACTTGAAAAGCGTTGTCGAGCCAAGTCTTTCACTGCTTACACAAGGCCATATTCCTCCTTTTATATGCGTCTCCCGCATTTTTAGATAATTATATATACTAGCCAATTGACCCGAGCGTATATGGCTTATCAATGCCAAGCCATTTTTGGTGAAGTGGCATTGAATTAAATAGAAAAAACAGTAACGTTTACTGATCTGAAGAAAAATTACCTTGTGCTGCCGTGAAGCCGCCTACAATACAATATTTTTTAATGTATTTAAAAAAATAAAAATGCGAAGTTTATGATTTTGCTATTTTTACCCGTTCACCCTAACCTAAGGCAAGCCTTTTTGTAAGTGAAGTAAAATTGAATAGAAAATATAAAAACTAACGTTTTTTCAATTACCCGTTTTAAAAAGCCAATGCTTCTTTTACCCGTTTATCCTAACGTAAGCGAAACCTTTTTGTAAAGTGAAAATGTGAAGTTTTTGATTTTGCTATTTTTACCCGTTCACCCTAACCTAAGTCAAGCCTTTTTTGTAAGCGAAGTAAGATCGAATAAAAAGTATAAAAATTAGCGTTTTTTCAATTATCCGTTTTAAAAAGCTAATGCTTCTTTTACCCGTTTACCCTAACATAAGCGAAACCTTTTTTGTAAAGTGAAAATGCGAAGTTTATGATTTTGCTATTTTTACTGTTCACCGTAACCTAAGTCAAGCCTTTTTGTAAGTGAAGTAAGACCGAATAAAAAGTACAAAAATTAACGTTTTTTTTCAATTACCCGTTTTAAAAAGCGAATGCTTCTTTTACCCGCTTACCCTAACATAAGCCAAGCCTTTTTTGCAAAGTGAAAATGCGAAGTTTATAATTTTGCTATTTTTGCTTGTTCACCCTAACCTAAGTCAAGCCTTTTTGTAAGTGAAGTAAAAATAAAAAAACAACGTTTTTTTCAATTACCCGTTTCAAAAAGCTAATGCTTCTTTTACCCGCTTACCTTAACATAAGCCAAGCCTTTCTTGTAAAGTGAAAATGAATAGCAGAAACAAAAAAGTGACGTTTTTAAGTCTCGTTTTACAGTAATTGTTCCTTTTACCCGTTTACTCTAACATAACCCAAGCCTTTTGCAAAGTGGAAATGAATGGTAAATATAGATACCATAGCGACCCAACAAAAAACTAACTTTTTTTTGAAAGACATGAGCAGCAACAATTGCCGTTTGCCCATCGTGCGTTACGTTGAAATTATCGCTCATAACCATGGAGTATCAATTTGAAAAGAGTAGTATCATGATGACTTTCAGCTATGAAGAGCGGCGCTTTGTTTAAACAATTTCAAGTGATATCAAAAATAGATAAAGATTGAGATTGAGATGAAGCTTTCTTAAATGGCAAAAATAAAAAATGGGCGCCAATTCAAAAGTGTGACGGACAGACAGACAGACTAGCCAATTGACCCGTGCCTACGGCACGGTCAGCTGATAAACACAATCATTATTTTTGAGTGGATTTTGGTCTTCTGAACCGTGCCCGCCCACGACCCGGATTAAAAATGCATTGCACTTTGATTTTGAGCTGCTTTAGTCGTTCCCGTTTTAATTATCACAAAACAAAAAAATTAAAATTAAAAGTTGTTTCTCAATTGGTTTTTTTACTGTGAAACGAAAACATATGAAAAAAGCAAAAAAAATCAACATTTTACCCATTTTTTTGGGTGAGCAAGCTGCCAGTTGCAAAATATAAAAACTGATTCAAGTACAATGGTTGTAAAGCTATCAGAAAATAGTTTTTTTTAAATAAAATCCACGCATAAAATTAAAACATTAAAACAAAAAACACTGAAAAACGCAAAAAAATGTGTTTTTGCCCAATTTTTGGGCAAAAAATGCCCGGGAAAAAATCTAAAGTTAGATTCGAATTCAGCGACCCCGAAAATCCCCTGTAGAACCAAAAAAGAAAATCAAAAATTTGTGCTTATGAGCTCAAAAAAATGTTTCAAAAAAATGACGTTATTTTTCAAAAAAAGTAATTTTAACTAGCGTGGTAGCGCCTCAGGGACCCCCCTTGCAAGGGCTCATTGATACAGGGCCTTAAAGAACTCCGCAAGATCTTTCACGTGAATACTGTGTGAGGTTCCAGAAACTGTGCAACAACGAGATACGGTAGGGCTAAAAAGGTACACTTTGCGAAAAATCGCAAAAAATCGAGGGTTTTTTTAACTTCCGCACCCTAAAACGACCTTTATAGGCATAATCAGGGGTACTCAGGGGGTAAACCTGAAGCACCTTGATTAGTAGAATGTCCCTGCACCCTTGGTTTAAAAACTTTCCCATGTAGCGCTGGACCCCCCACTCTTATTTGCAAACGGTGTTAAAAACTATCTGTGGGGCATGTATGCACATGTTTCGCTCGTTTGTTTGCGAACACTATAATCTCACGATTTTCAGCTAAAAATGCATGAAAAAACCTGAGAAAACGTATGCACATGTTTCGTTCGTTTGTTTGCGAACACTATAATTTCACGATTTTTAGCTAAAAATGCATGAAAAAAACCTGAAAAAACGATGCATGCGTATACCATGATAACACCACGATCCTCCACCGACTTTTGAGCAAGAAAGAAGAAAAAATAAAACTTTTAAAGCATGAATAAGAACCGTTTAACGTTCAGATTGCTTGCTGGCGTCATCGTGGTTGCCATCATTTTGCTGCTGTTCCACGAAAGTTGGTACCATACCAATTTAATCAAATTAAGGTTGGTGCACTACCAGTCATGCCAGAAAAAAGTTTACAGTTCACTTCACTTCACTTATTTTTTCATAGTAAAAAGCACACCGGTGAATCAAAGAACCGAACTGTGTGGCTTGTGCGGCGAGAGCGTGAGCGTGAGCGAATGCACGGACGCACAGCAAGTGCACTTGTTGCTGACAGAAATGCCCGCAAACGGCAGCCAATCATTGGTGACACGCACACAAGCGCAAACAGTCGAGACACACCGACTTGAGCGCATGAGTGACCCGTGCCCGGAACACCAGTGTCCACTCACTGGCTACTACGTGCACATCGCGCATAACAGCACAACACAGCTGATCGCACGGTACATATCTATTAGCTGATGTACAATTGTAGCTGAGATGTGCTGCGTTTTTTTGCAACCATTTTGCACGTATACGCAGTCGTGACCTGCTGTGGATGCACATGTTCGTGCACTTATTGATGCACATGCACATACCCGTTCACTAATCCATCCACATCACTTCAATTTTCAAAAGTAAAAACCGTTGAATATGCATTGTTTTCAGAAGAAAAAAACTGTTATTTTTAAGTGCACGAATATCTGGTGCATCTGGAGGAACATGTTCATCAAAACATCATGTGCGTTATTTTTCTGGGTTTACACAGCGAGACTTGGACCAATAAAACGATGTTCACGTTTTGATAAGCCAGTGGGGCGACAGTCTGAAAATATTTAAAAGGCATACATTTCATATGGGTTCCAGATTTAAGATCAATATTTTATACTGGTGACGAATACGAACCATTTTGTCGCAGGTTTAACATCTCAGCAAATATGCTACCTCTGCACACACCCATTGAGCCAGAGCGGCCCAAAAAGCATCTGCTGACCGCTTGTGTGTCTCCGTTGATGTTCTACGTCGACTGGGAGAACTTGATTGAGTTTGCTGAGATGTGGACGGACGCCGGCATGCAGCAGCTGCATGTTTATTGGATGTCCATGTCGCCGGACGTGATGCACGTTCTGCGCTTGTATGAGCTGGAGGTAAATCGTGGCTGGCGTGGGACGTTTGAAGATCGACAGCATCAACGCCGGCTGTGTATCACGCTGCAGTTGGTACTACAGTATGGCCGAATAAATACAGGCACTCTTTGTCTTCTCAATCAAGGCGAGATTAGTCCGAGACTAGGAATTTCCTTTCTCAAAAATGCCCAAAATATTTGCTCTGTAGGTGGACATGGTCTATTTCTCAACTTGCGGTCAATTGGTCAACCTAACAAGTCGCTGAAGGAAAGAAAGTCAGCACAACGTTGATATCCAAATTCCAATGAAGCAAAGAAACCGACGTAAAGCAGTGTACAGGGTGTTTGCAGGGTGTTGTGTCGCTGCACGAGTGGCCTCGCATGCCGCACAACGCCAGCGAACAGTTGATCATGTATGGTCAACTGGTGTCCTACCACGATTGTCTGCTTCGCAACCGTCTCACTGCAACGTGGACTGCGTTCATGGACTTGGATGAGTTGATCACAGTGCGTCAATCATCAAACTTCAAAAGTGTGCCCGAGTACCTCAATCAGCTACCATTTGATGTTGGTGCGCTGTATTTTCAATCTCTGATGGCGTACCCTCCATGGCAACGAAACAACACGCCGATTGCGCTGTCGCAGTTCACGCTGGACTATTTGAAGGCGCTGCCCATGGAGACAAAGACGCGTGTATTGCAGAAGCTCATTGTGCGGCCACACGTGGTCACCCGACTCCAGGTGCATTATCTGCTGGCCATGGACGTCGGCTATCGGTTGGTGCACCAGCTTGTTCACACTCTCTGGTCCGTGCACGGTGAAATGTCTGTGTCATTGTGTCCGTTGTTCGCTCCATTGTTCATGTCAGTAAAATTCCATTCCATTATTAGTTCCATCCATCCATTCATTTTATTTCGCGAAAAAGCAGGAAACACTGATAAAACTGCATGAACAGCATGTAATCCGGAAACCCACGTCTTCGTGGAGTTGTGTTGCGGTGATTGATGTTTTTAAAACTGGCATACACTGTCCGACCAGTGCACTGCTTGACCGCTGTGGTCGAGTTTACATTGCGCATCGGTGACACGGTGCGATGGTCGCAAAACATCTCCGCATCTGTGTCGTAGCCACACTCTGCAAATTTTTGGGCTACTTTCGTGACTGGAACCAACAATGGAATGGAACCAACAATACGAGACAAATAATGGAATGGAACAGACAATGGAACCAACAAATAGCACACATTTTTCACTGTCTGTTGTTTTTTTAAAAAGGTCAATTTTGATTTCGCAGGTTTTTACAAATAGCACAGTGCACGAAAGTATTTAAAAAAATTTGGCATGTTTGTCATGTTTTTCAGCGCCATTGCGGTAAATTCGTCTGACGTCATACTGGTGCACGTGCGAAAGCCGCACCGCACGCGACACATGAACGAGACAGTGGTGTTCAGAGAGCTGTCCGCTGGCGCACAACGGGCAGAGGCAGCGTGGGCGGCACGGTTGCAGCGACACGCAGCGTTCATGAACGCAACAACGCCACTGCAACGGGATGTGTTTCAACAGGTTGAGGACATTGTTGACGAATGTCTACTGAAGTACTACAGTAGTTCGACGTGTTGGTCTATTGCACGTTGCCATACGCACGTTGCGAACGCCTCTGCGGTGATGTTTATTCAGCCAAACAGTGAATGGAAAATCGTTGATGCATTTTTTGGTTAAAAACACTGTTTGATATGATTGGTATTCACTGGAATTGCAAATGCTATTTAATGTATTGTGGATTTATTCAAACGTGTCCGGACTAAAATGATGTCATTTGCTTCAAAACGCCCGTTTGTCAAAGTACAGGCCCTAAAATGTCAGTTTGGTGTGACCTGATTCGACATTCACCGTTTGTTTACGTGGAAGAAATCGGCTAAACGGAAAGTCTGGTTTACTGTGAACGACAAGCGCATGTTTTGCGGCACATTTCAGTGGGACACGTTTGAAAAAATATGTCATACATTATTGTTGAATAGATTAAATAGAATAGAATAGATGAATGTTAGATGTCAAAAAAATGGAATGCAAACAAATAAACTGTGATAATAATGCACGTAAACACAAAAAATAGCGCACAAAAACACCTCACAAGGAAGCATGAGAACGACAAATATGTAGCTAAAACAGAAGTATGAAGTGAGGAATTTTGTATAATAATAATTTTGCAAAAATGTTGGTCCAAAATAAAATCTGCAGAAAAAACGTTGTGAACAAATAGTTGTACTTCCTGGATCACTAATGAAATCTTTCGTACATTTCATGAAACATTTGCGGTTAAAGCGATGCCAAAACTGAGCAAAATAGCGAGCAGGAGCAGGTGGGCCGTGCCAGTGGCACGGGGGCCGACGGTGTTGCACGCGTCGCTCCGGCAGCAGCACGACTCGCCGCCGTCTGTCGTTGCGGTGCACTCATCTTGCTTGCCCTTCATCTCGCCAAGGCACTTTGACTTCTTGCCACACGAGCGCACCACGTTTCCATTGGCACCGTCAACCGTCTGCATGTGGAAAATGTTGGCTGGAAGTGCGACATCAAACAATAATGAGCCTTTGATTAAAAAGCACCATCACGGTTCTTGACGTTGATTTAAATCAGTTTCAGGCATTTTAATTTAAATTTTAATGCAGTCGCGAGATCGAAGCGTTTTAACAGTTGACGTTTTTTTGATTACCCGTACTTCAAATTCTAGTGAGAAGAACGAATGTGTCTGGTTTGGTTGAAATAATTTCTTGCAACTCCAATCACGCTGTGTGTTCTTTCGCGAGCTCTGTGGTTTTGCAAAAGAGTGACAACTTTAAACAAGCCCAGTGTGCACCAATCAATACCTTGACACAAACGTCGTAGGGGCCGAGTGCTGCGTTGTCCGCTGAGTTGTTGTATGCAGACTCGTCGGCCATGATGCAATCGATTGCGTCACCCTGTGTCTCCTCGCAGTTGGTGCATGAGTAACATTTGATGCTGTGCACCATAGGCACCACGCACACTGCGGCGAACACGGTGTACAGAGCCAATGTGCTCTTGCCGCCGGTCATTATGATTCGAAATTGGTGAAATGTGTTGGACGAATTAGAATTGCTGAATATAAAACACAGGTTCGTTCACAGATGTTCTGAACGAAATGCAGATCTATAACAAAAATTGGTGGCTGGTGCTTTTCAAAACAGCAGACGTTTTTCATTTAAAGCCAACGCAGCTGTTCGCTGCTAAATTCAGACACGACAGCTTGCAAATTTTGAAAAGATTTACAAGCTTTTTTGTAAACCAAGCGCGTGACACTTCAACTATTGCAGCAAATTTGTTTGCAAGCTTTTTTGATCCCTAGTTTTGAGTTTGATCACAAACTTACAACGCTCGCTGCAACGCAAACGCGAAAAAATTACATTTGTCAGATATCCGAGTTGCTGCGGACAGTGAGTGCTCCTAAATAAGTAGTTTTCTGATCTTCCAGCGTGGATTGAGGACTACATATGGTATTAGCAAGTGCACGCCACTTATAACCATAACAACGACGACAACAAACAACAACAACAACAAGCAAAGCTGCATGATTTTAATGAAGTGCATGATGATTCAAGTACAGTATGGCCGATTAAACATGGCAGCTTTTTTCGGGGTGCAAGGAGCGCGCGAATTTTGAACGAAAGAAAAAGAAGTTTAGAAACCAAATTGTATGCCAAATTTGACGCGTTTTTTTTAAACTAATGGATTATCTGTGCTATTCTGTTCATTCTTTCTCCCTTGCACACATGATTGGAAATTATGTTGGCATTTTTGAAAAAGGCAACTCCTAGTCAGCGACTAATCCCGCCTTGATGGACTGCCTCATTTATTCGGCCATGCTGTATTAAACATGCCGGACCTGCGCGAAAAGCTGCACAAGTTATCCAGGCAAGGTACCTAACAATGGTCGATTTGCGCAACAGGACAGGTAAATTTGTGCAGGAGGTAAAAAAATTTGCATGACTCCATAGTGACTGTGAAAAAAGAAGAGGGGGGGTACAATTCCGGCCCGCTAATTCCGGCCTGAAGAATTCCGGCCCGCTCATTCCGGCCCGAAGAATTCCGGCCCGAAGAATTCCGGCCCGGAGAATTCCGGCCCGGAGAATTCCGGCCCGGAGAATTCCGGCCCGGAGAATTTTCGCCAGCACGAACAATATTAAACCACACGAAGTGATTTTGGTAATGAAATAATAAAATAAAAATATCGATGTTCACATGTTACAGTGTATTTTCAATGATGTTCGTCTTGTTTGCTTTTTTGGAAAGTGAAACCTTTTGGAAAAAAGAAACTACAACTAAATTTTTAATTTTTTTATCATGAACACGATTTGTGACCCTTTTACCTTATCAAAAAGGTTTGGCTTAGGATTAGGAACCTACAACAAGTCACTGCAAGCAAGTTCTAAACAAAAATAAAAAATCACTTAAGAATTTATTTACCAAAAATCACTTCGTGTGGTTTATTATTGTTCTTGCTGGCTAATTCTCCGGGCCGGAATTCTTCGGGCCGGAATGAGCGGGCCGGAATTCTACGGGCCGGAATTTCGCGGGCCGGAATAGTACACGAGCCAAAAAGAAGAATAACAAAGGCTTACCGCACACAACACAAACTCACTTTATTAACGGGCACATTCAAAAACAAGAAAACCAGCAAAAACAGTTGCAAAAAAACAAGGTTTTTTTTGAGAACGAGTAGTTTATGGTTCACTGCAATGCAAAGTTGTATCATTCCTTTCTTTATTTGCTGGCCACCCGATCGGCCCATGCGAGTTTCACAGCAGCAGTTTGGCTTTGTCGAGCGACATTGTCTTTGTAACTTTGGTAAAGTCCATTTATATTCAAAGTGTTTTGCCTTCTGGCAACATTTACTGAAGTGATACCGCGATTTTTGGTGGTGGCACCGTTCAGGATGAGTTTGTTGGTACTGCTCTCTTGTTCAGTGGTTGCCAGAAGTTGATCAACCATCTGAAATGAATCACTACTGTGATTATTACCAAAAAGATACTCTGCTTAAACATCTCAGTAATGTTACTGAAAATCGGTCGTCTAGTAGATTCCAAAGGTGCATTCATAAAACAGTATTTAATAACCGCGTGGCTGTGTTTTTTAACACAGCTGCGCGTCACTAGATACTGCTTCATGAGTGCCGCTAAAAAGAGAACACCAAACTTCAATTCGAAGAAAAAGGGAAGTACGTTCTAAATTTAAAACTGAAATACAAAAATAATAATGGAAGAAAATTGTGTGTTGCTGGTGTTGACTGTGTGCGAGTGAGTTGGTTTGCATGGGAGACTGGACTGGATGGGCACACCGACCGTGGCGATGACGTTGTCGACATCAGCAAGCGTACAGCGCCGGTTGTTGAGCGCACGCGTCGCGAACGCCCGCTCGAACATCATCGCGAACGTGTCGCTCGTACGCACGTGGTGTTCCACCGCGTCTGCGCCACGCCACTCGTCCTCAACGGACATCCGGGCACCGCCTGAGTGCAACGCCACAAATCTCGCCGTGTGTGTGTGCAAGTTGCGTTCATGTGCACGTGACATGTGCTGCTGCTGCATGGTGCTCGCGCAAAAAAAGTTCGTTCGCTTGAATTCTTATTGGCTGTGCGTGTCTAACTTGAAATGAAATCGCCAATCAGGCCAAGCCCCATTGTGAGTTCTCCTCAGCTTACCGATGGTCCACTTGAATATGGTGAAAAGAAGCAGTGTGCACGAGGTTGACCAGAGAGTGACGACGACGACGCCACCGAGCTGCGTCGCCAGTTGGCGCCAATCTCCGGCAATCAGCAAACCGTCACGTTCGCCACGCACGGACCGACCGAACAAACCTGCGCACGTGTTGTTTTTCGCTGAAACGTTTTTTTTCACGACACCAACAGCGGAGTTATTTATTGCCCGCAAAATAGACCAAAACACTGATTAGTTTCAATGCAAAGATAGAAAAAGTTATTTCTGGTGACTAACAATTACGATGATCATGATTGTGTAAAATTACCAATGCCAATGGTGCCTATAAAGGCAGCCGTGAAATGTACGGACACTGCACCGACTGGATCATCGATCTATAATGTAGAATATGGTGATTTCCTTTTCAGATTTTTGAAAAAATAGAAAATTAGTCAACCTTTGCCCACTCCATGAAAAGATTCGTAGCACACGCCGCTGATGCACCCAAAACGCCCATCAGAATACTCGAGCCCGGGTCATACACGTCGCAACCACCGGTAATGCCAACCTGAACACTTCAAACCGTTGAACTTCGAAAAAGCTCAAAATATGATAAGCAAGTTAAAGACAAGACACCGAAACACAAAAAGAGATTCACAAGAAAAATCCTGGTGTATATTACAGAATGAAAAAAGCGAACCAATCCGCCGAGAACACCGGTGATCATGAAGCCAATATCGTACACTCGTCCTCTTGTTGCCACGAGACCCCATAGAATGCCAGTCGCAGCACCGCCCAACGAGCCGTTCAGCGTGTTCACCGCAGCATGAAAAGGGCAGTGTTTTTTGAAAGAAAAACCACAGAACAGTGTGAGATTGTGCTGCTTTAGCGGCATTCATGGAGCACCGCACGAGGGACCGGCGTCGCTGTTTCAACACAAATAACGCTGCTTCATGAATGTCCCTTTACAGTATGTTTGTTTAAAGCAGTCGGGTTTTTTTCGCTGAATACAGAGCTCGCGAAAGCAGAAAGAGCGGGGTCAGATCAGAGTTGGACCACAAACGGAGCCCGTCGGAGCACACCCGACCCGATACACTTGTTCTCATTGCAATTCAAACGTTAGCTTTTTGCTCTGTATTCTGCGAAAAAATGACACTAATTGAAACAAACAATCGTTACTTTTGCGGCGATCTTCCAAAGGCCACGTTCAATGCCAAACGTCGAGCCGCAGTTGAACGCGATCCATGCCCACCAAAGCATGAATGTGCCTGCAAATTTTTTGAGTGAAAAAAAGAACGGAATTGGGGTCAACGGAAGCATAAGAGCAGAAACCCATTTGTGGATAAATATGTCTTCCCCTCAATGCAATCCCATTTCGTTCGCTCAAATTTGCGCTCGTCACTCAGGGAAGAAAGTGACAGCTTTATTCGGACATCCACTATCTACAACGTACACGCAAACGTTGTGCGTGTTCGCGGTTTTGT
The DNA here is from genome assembly GCA_030248135.1 of Theristus sp. LFF4_11. Lineage (NCBI taxonomy): Eukaryota > Metazoa > Nematoda > Chromadorea > Monhysterida > Xyalidae > Theristus > Theristus sp. LFF4_11. The sequence continues at coordinate 94,960 of JASANC010005464.1, forward strand.
CATCCCACAGACGGTCGACAGGTGACACAAAAACAAACAAGAGCGCTGTACCAGTCAACGCAGAGACGGGCGAGCTCATCTGGTAGTGCTGCTTGCCGCCGGGCGCGAATCGTCCGATGCGCGGGCCGAGCATCGCCGCCGCCACGGCCGCACTGGCGCCCGCCGTCAAGTGCACGACGCACGAGCCGGCGAAGTCGTGGAATCCGAGTCGTCTCAAGAAACCGTTACGCGCCCAGACCCAGCTGGCCGGGAACACGTAGATGAGAATGTTGACCGCCGAGAAGCAGACGTACGCGGAGAGCTTCATGCGTTCGGCCACTGCGCCCGAGACGATCGTGGTGCCGGCGGTGGCGAACGAGAACTGGAACACGTAGCGCGTGTAGAACGTGCCGAGCGAGCGACGGCGCTTTGGCGCGGCGGACACAAAGAAGTCGCCCCAGCCGCAGAACCAACCGGACGGCTCGCCGAAACTGAGCGCGAAGCCGACCGACCAGTAGACGAGACCGCCTGCAATGATTGAGGCACTCGCGAACGATCGAGCGTTACACGATTGGCAGCCCGGTTTTTGGAGAACCGGGATGTTGGTTGCAGCTTAAGGCCCGTTTATACTTGACGTATGCGTGTACGGTACGGCACGGCACGTCACTTTAGGTCTCGTGTTATTGCATACTGCCGTTCCTACCTGACGTACGTTTGCATAGGTCAGGTATAAAGAGGCCTTTACTGGATTGGAACCGGTTTCCTTGCGCGCATTTGCCTGACGCTTAAAAGCGCCGAATACAACAGAATAGAACTGAACGCGTTTTTCAAGCACGCTCAAAATAGTGAAACCAACGAAACCCTGCTGAAAATCGCAAATGCTCAAAAACAACAAAGCAGACAAACATCTTGAATTACACGTGATTTGTCTCCGGATTTTGTGTGAAACCCGAACAAAATGGACAATGATGTGTATTGTCGTTTTACCAATGCAAACATCGACGACGTTCTTGACCATGATGTTGGCAGTGTTCTTGCGCGACACGTAGCCAGCCTCCAACAACGCAAAGCCGGTCTGCATCGTCAGAATTCGTATCGAGTTCGACAGTATCCACGAGCAGTCACTCGCTGTTATTGTCTCGTTGTCGTGAGTGGACATGTTTTTGTCGTTTTTAGGACGATCTGAACAACCGACAAGATACGTCTGCGTGTTACTTGACGAACGGTGAAATTCCGTGTCAGTCAGTCAGGCCAAATATTATTAGCGTCAACGAAATGTCGAATGCAGCATACAAAGCTTTGACTTTATCAAAAACCCGCCACGTTGCTCAGCGCTGACTGCAAAGGTAACCTCGTTTTGCAAATTTTGTTCTGTCAATAAAGCCGTGCTGCACGTTTGCATTATGTTCGTGTTTGTCCCACAGAAATTCATTACGCCATTCACGGTTCACGGGAGCGCTCTTTGTGTCATGAATACAAAAGAAACACTGTCACGGCGGCATAACATGTTGACTGATATTAAAACTTGCAAGCCGATTTAGGAATAAATAACAGATGATTTACATTACGTGTACATTTTAACATCCAGATCCAAAGCATGTAAGGTTGTTCTGAAATTCTTCTTCAATATGTTTTTTTGTCGTCACACGCAATTTTAATTTTTGCAGTGTGATGCACAATTTTTGACAAACACAGCTTCCGATGAATTGCAGATACAGCATGCTCATCAGCTGAAAGTACAGAGTGATCAAAAATAATTTTTACAACACTTCGATCTCGCGACGGCATTAATGTGTGAAATTGAACCCGTGAGATACGCCAGAGTTTATTGACTGGGTCATTTTGACTTTTAGCATTAAGCATGAAACTGATTCCCTTTTCACGTCTGCAAACGCAATGAGTCGTGGAACAAAAAGACAAAGACAACAACGAGACCACGTGGTAGGAAAGTAAATAGAAAATAAGACCAACAGTGCGAAATAAATAAAAGCAGCCAGCACGGAGAAAAAGGCACCAGAACACATGTTAAATCTTGAAAATGAACAAATCCAACCGTAATAACATCAAATTGAATCATGAAAAGACAAGTAACTACAGTATCTTTATACAAACCTGTCACCTTTTTTCGCAGACTACGGAGCTCGCGAAAGACAAAACGGGATGCAGTTGCGAGAAAACATATTTATCCGTGAATTAAATTTTATTCAAACTGATACGTTTATTCTTCTTATTGCAATTCAAAGTTTCGCATGCTTTGTACTTTGCGAAAAAAGAGACAGGTTTAAACGAATATATATATATGCAAGCTCAAACATTACCAAGCAGAACCACGAGTCCAAAAAACATCCAAAAAAATATTCACAACACGAGACCAAAAATCACCATATGCGCGCAACACGTGAATCGAATGATAACCCAGAAATCAAACATCTACCAAATAGTACAACAAAAACGAAATGAAACAATTGAAATAAAAAACGCGCTACGCGAATAATATCTGTCCGACCTCAACCCTGAGCGGTTTATGCCCCCGTGAAGCGTCGTGCGAGCAGCCATGCGTATTTGATGGTGCGATAGCTGAGATAGCAGCCAACACCCACGAGCACACCCTGTAAGCCAGCACGCACCATCGGTGACCACCGCGACGCTTTCGGCACTCTAAAACAACGCGACAAAGAGTCAATTTTTTTCGTTCTAAATTTTGGTTCGTTTGGTTCTGCGACATGCAGCGTTTGCACAAGCATCGTACAGATAGTCAGAAAGAAGAAGATAATACAATCATCCTGCGAAACATTTGCGATTTCTGCGTTCTCATTTTTGTGCATCTGATGTTGGCCACACCAAACTACAGAGAACACCTCCATACAAATTCGTGGTTTTGAATCTGGCAAGCTGATTGGTTGCATCGAGCTCGTCCGACCGATCGGTTGGTAAGTGCAAAATTGGCAAAACAACTTGGCGTTGTTTTGCTTCTGATTTGCATGCACTCAAATTTATCGAATTATCACCGTGAATGCCATCAGAAATGCCACAATCAGCACACAACTGACGTGAGCAAAGCGGCCGGCTCGATGTCGTTGTTGGTCCAGTTTGCGACGATGCCCGGCTGGTGACCGATGCCAACCACGGCAACACCAACCACCGGCTGCCATGCTACTGCAAAACGAGAGACTCACGGTAGTGCTGGTGCTCTGACAAACCTATCGTTTGCTTTGCTGGTATATGCGCACTATGCAGCACAGAGACACTGATGGATGACACAATTGCATTCATTGGAGCATAACGCTACCACCGCGCAAGCGCAATGATGGAGATTCTCATTGGGCAAAATGTCGCGCGTTTTAGTGATTGACACGAAACTGGACTGTGCAAGCACAAACGCACACGTCGGCTCGCAGGTGTGCTTCTGTTCGCAGTAGCGTTGGTACTTGCGGTAGGTGGCGTCACGCAGCATCGAGCGCAGGTAGCACGCCATGTACTGGTCGCGTTCGCCGATCAAAATGCGACTCAACGCCGGGAACTCGCTGGACATTTCGTGCAGCACCGTCTCGAGCAGGTCGCTCTGTTTGCACTGCTCCACTTCGTCCTGTCTGAAATGAGTCGATCGTTCAATGCAGGCGCAACCATCGGGTGCCTGTCAGACGATTGGTGCGTGAATTTTGCATTTCTACAAAATATGCACATGCAATTTCGCAACGCCGCCAATCCAGTACACTCACAGCTGCAGACACTACACGCAGAACACGCAGACCGGAGTGTAGCAAAACGGACAAAGTCATGAAAAAAACTAGATCCGAACAATTTTTACGCGTGTGACTAACGATATGTTCGTGCGCAGCGACAGCAGAATGTACCACATGAATCTGAGTCGCTGCCAGCACGACAACGCCGCCCAGGCACGCTGCAGCGTCACGTGCAACGCACGATCGCCAAGCACCAGGTGGCAGCCGCCCTCTGCGCTCTCCTCGATCTGAGCGAACGCACATCGCTCGCGCTTGAGTTTCTTGGCACGTTTCTTTCTTAAAAGCCCGTTTATACCTGACGTACGCAGACGTACGTCGACGTACAGTATGCAATAACACGAGACCTAATGTGACGTGTCGTGCCGTACATGCATACATCTCTATGAACGGCAGTATGCAATAACACGAGACCTAGAGAAAAGACGTGTCATGCCGTGCCGTATGCGCATACGTCAGGTATAAACGGGCCTTTATGCAAAACGAACACTTCAAAAGCAACGCGATATCAGTATCACATAAAAGACGCTAAACTGTCGTGCATGAAGCGTGATAGTTATTTGCCCCCCGTTCCTGCGACAGTGTCACTGACGCCGATTCAAAAGCCCACTGACCGCTTTGCGGGCTGCACGAAATTCGCCGCCGGGAGCCATGCCAAGCTGTTTGGTGACGTGTGCTGACATTGTCAACAGCAGCACATTCATCACACCGTGAAATACGCCATTCTGGAAAAACAACAACAAGCAACATCACGATGACACAGCGAAACGGAACGGAACAAAGTAAAAGTATGTGAACGCTAACGACAGAACACAGCAGACGCACCTCTTTTACCATCGCAAGCATCTTGTGACTGCTCAATGACTCCGCCTCCTTCAGCAGGTTCTGTTCGTCCATTGAAAGAATGCCCACACGACTCGGACACAACTCAACCATCACCACATCCGGCTTCACTGCCTCGATCACCTGCACGTTTCAGATTTTGAAACAGTGACTTCGCTCATACATTCGTTTTGTTTCACAGCTTTTTGGACTTATGAGGAATCGATTTCGGATTTGCGCTTCGGGTGAAAAGCGGTCCCATTCGCAGCTGACCTGGATCTGACCGCGTACCTTTTTCACGTCTGCTTGACTGTCAGGACTGAAATGTGCGGTGCCAACGACGAACACTTTTGCGCCGGCAAACAAATTCAGCTCCGTTGAATCTTCTCGACTGTAATCCATTTCACTCGCATCAACGGCGTTCACGCTCGAACCATCGGGCGTGTCATCGTTAAACGTATCTTGGTACTCCAACACTTTCACTGAAATTCAATTCAATTGTAAATGTAAGTGCAATTTTGGTTTTGTGAAACTGAAATCGCGGAAAAACAAAATGTTGAGAAACAATTTGATGTTCGCCAGAGAGAAAAATAAATACAGTTCTGCAGGTACCGGGTTCGAACCTCGCTGTGGACAAGACATACTCGTGGAAAATTAGAGTGACCAACGAACATCTAATGGTCCATTCCCTCCTGAGCCGAGGGTAAAATTGGGCTCGGGGCAGTATTGCCCGTCTCCGCCGGAGTTTCGTACCTTCGGGTTTCCGGAACCGGCGCGCGGATAAATAAATAAAAACGCCAAGAGGCCACAACACGTGCCAGTTGCGGGCAACACGACGTCGTTGGATCGTTCTTTGTTGAACACAAATGGCACTGTGAATCGATGATGATTGTGGCGTGTGCAACGGCGCTCCGTTTGGCTTTCAGCGCCGCTCTGCTCCGCCGTTTCATCCACGTCCGACAAGCCAGAATCCGAGTCTCCCTTGCTATCTTCCCCTGAATGCGAATCCGATTCGTCCTGTTCACCCGAACCGGCATCATTCTTCGATTGCACGTCAGTCGCAGCAATGAGATTCAGATCATCAGTGACAATTTTGCTCGCAATTTTGGTGTTTGCAGCACTGGCTTCATGATTGAAGCTGCACGCGTGTTGTTGGTGCTCCGAGAGATCATCGCACAGAGACACGCCGATTCCACTTGACTCATCGACGGGTTCATTCGTTAACGTTTCTGCATCGCCAACAATACCTGCCATTATGCCACTTCACTTCAGTTCCAGCAGATGCTTGGCTCGTCGTCGTCGGTACTTTAGGTCGCAGGATGCGAAAAAGAAAGCGCGCAGCGTTACTGTTGCAGCCGCACCGCAAACTGGTTTGTTGGCCTGCCTTATTAAAAAACCTGCAACAACGGGTTGGGTTGTTAAAAAAACAAAATCGTCTTTTTTTAAAGTTTTTCAAAAAAAATTCAAAAATCAAAATTGTGCTGAATCAACCAGGGAGTTCGAAGAACCACATTTGATGTGCAATCGCCTCCCAAATGACTCCCGTATGGCGGAACTTTCCAGATTTTGTTTGGGTGACCTCATTTACCCCTTTTCCAAACCGTTACCATACCTCTTCTTGTGTTTTGACCCCCATAACGTCACTAATTGTCCCCAGCCCAAGTGAAAATACACATACCGGCTTGAAATTCGATCAATTCTGATAATGTGTCGCGACGGCAGGACACGAAACAGCAACCAGACAACGTAACGCTTGCAAACGGAGCAGCTCGGACGCTCAAATTTAGATTGCGAGGCGAATCGTCACCTTATCTTAGAGATGTAACGGTCAAAAAAAAATTTTTTATTATTTTTTCAAAAAGTAAAAAAATGAGCATTTTTTTATTTTTTTATTAAAAATTTTTGAAATTTTTTCTTTAATGTGCCCTGAAAATGCCGTTTTTGGCTTTGCCTACATTACTAAACCAAAGCCAAGTTTACAGTCTGTTTTGTTGTTTAGTTCGGTTTCAATGAAGTCGTTGTAGGTTCCTAATCCTAAGCCCAATCCTAATCCTAATGAAGTCGTTGTAGGTTCCTAATCCTAAACCTAATCCTAATCCTGAGTGAAGCCTTTTTAACAAAGTGAAAGTGCCTTGATTGACAGCTTTGTTGAAGGGGTGAAACATTGGGATCAGGAATCAGCTCCAGCTCCGGTTTAGCTTTGTAGTTTTACGCCGTTTTTGGCATAATTTTTCGAAAGTTCAACAAAAATTTTCTTTGACTTTACCTTGTCACTTGGTCTTCAACGCTGCAGGTGGTATTCTGGATCGATTTATCGACTGTTTTCAGCCTTGGTGAGTGATGATCGACTCGCGCATTGAAGTACTTGAGCGTCGCAAAGGCTAGTTCAACAAATTCCGATGCCGCTAAGCATAGTTGTTCCAGAGCCGAGGGGTTGGGGGGCCGATATAGATAGCTGGAGCCTGGAAAATTTTGGGGGGGGGGCCGCGGGGGGGGGCCATGTGACTTTGGGGGGGCGGTCAAAATTTTGAAATTTGATAGACAGATAGCTAACACGCTAAAAAGCTATAAAAACACCAAAATAATGCTAAAAATACACTAAAAATCAAGTATAAACGCGTATTTTACCTAAAATTAGCGAAATTTTCAACAATTACGAGCAAAAATGGTCAATTTTGGTCAAAAATTGACTCATTTTATGTCTTTCGAAGACTAAAATTTTCAGATAGATAGCTGGCTGAGAAATTTTTTTAGATAGATAATAGCTGAGCCGAAAAAACCTGTTTGATAGAGATAGACTCGAAATTTTTTTGGGGGGGGCCGGCCCCCCCAGGCCCCCCCCCTAGAACAACTATGCCGCTAAGGTGAGATAGAAGCAGAGAACTCACATGTATGCATCGTTTTTCAGGATCTCGAAAGGTCGAAATTGCACTGTCTGCCACTGCAAGCGTAACTTCGTTGGTTGCTCGTTGCTGTTTCGCCTCGTGTCGTCAGCATGATCACACCGGTTTGTTGTTGAACTTGTTTCCATAGTTGTTCTAGGGGGGGGGCCTGGGGGGCGGCCCTAGGGTTAGGGAAAAAAAATCCGGATTTTTTTTTTAATTAAAAAAAAATTTAAAAAAAAAATTTTTTTTACAAGTTAGGTTTGTTCGAAGCGTCTCGTCGAGCTGAGTTCATCTAGACTATTTTCAGAACGATCCGGAAAACTATAAGAGCGAAAATCGTGTTTTATTGAAATTATGTCCATTTCATAGAGGGAAAGTTGCATTTTCAACAGTAAAACAGGACAATTTTCGACGTGTACTTGAATATTGAACCGTTCTTAGTTGTTCCTCTTTAGAAAATTACCAAAATTTGACTGTGTTCAAAAATTCCTGTTTGCTGTAGCTAAGTCGGCAACCCCTGTCGACCCGGTCGCCCCCCCCCCCCCCAAGACACTTACTTTCAGGTTCAACCAGCTATGCTATCTGCCACATGGCGAGAGCCCACTCTTCAAATCATCGTATCGAAAACACGTACCATGATTTCGCGATCACGTTGCGGGCAACTGACAGACGCAAGTTTAACACGTTAGTTTAGCTCAGCACGCAAGTTTTAACATGTGGCCATGTTATCGGGTATCTGAAAAACGGTCGTGTGATGTGGTATTAACCAACATCCCCGCTCCAATTGTTTAACAATATATCGCACAACTCCATTGTAGACCTATAACGTACGCCAATCAACAAGATATCATGTTCATCTCATGGCCTACCGACTGAAAAAACATGTTCTAAGTTGCAAGAAAACGATTTCTGAAACGATATTTCAATTCAGTTAAGTCATTTCAACGCTAAAAATTGACTCTAGAAGTCATCCAAATCGAAAAACATGGAGTACGTCGGTCAAAATGACCAAATAATGACATGTACCTAAGCACACAAAGAAGTTGGGAAGAAAATTTGGTTTGAACTTTCAAAAAATTATGCCATAAATCGAATTTTCAGAGCAAAGTAGAAGAAAAATTTTTCAAAATTTTTTTTTAAGTTTGAAAAAAAAAATCCAAATTTTTTTTTTTAAACGAAAAAAATAAAAAAAATTTTTTTTTCAAAGCCCCTAACCCTAGGCGCCCCCCCCCCAAAAAAATTTTCGAATCTATCCCTATCCGCAACGCTTCATTATGATATGCACCTGCCCCGCATCCGCATTGCTCATTGCTCATGATCCACTGGCGCGCCTGCACACGCTCCGCCCTCAACAAAAACTCGTTCAAAACGCAGTTATTTTGATTCCTGCTTCCTTAAAAAGGCTTGGCTTAGGTTAGGATTAGGTTAGGAACGGGTTTTGTTTAAGATTAGGCTTGGGTTTGGCTTTTAGGTTTAGGTCCGTTTTAGCAATGTCCGAGAACATCCAATGTTGGAGCGTGAGTTAACTGGAGCGTAATATCATAAAACGTGCCAACCATCTCTATCAGACAGGTTTTTTCGGCTCAGCTATTATCTATCTAAAAAAATTCTCAGCCAGCTATCTATCTAAAAATTTTTGTCTTCGAAGACATAAAATGAGTCAATTTTTGACCAAAATTGACCATTTTTGCTCGTGTTGAAAATTTCGCTAATTTTAGGTTTGAGAGGCAAAACACGAGACGTGATGTCGTCGGTGGGAAAATGGGGTCGCTGAAACCAAGTCTGAAATTTTCACCCTCCTCCCATATGAGTGGGGGTCATATGGTAAGTCGGTGGCTCCTCAGATGGTGATATTCGGACTGCCTGAAAAATTCTGAACAACTTTGATTTAAAAAAAATTTTTAAAAAAATATTTTTTTTAAAGAAAAAAAATAGGGATTTTTTTTGACATCTCTACCCTACACTACCCATTTCACTTCAGAAAAAAACACAACGACAACAATCGTCGTCGTCAATCTCACTTCTCTCGGTACGCCGTTGTGTCTAGTCTTTACTAATTTCCGGACATTTACAAATCAAGAAAAAATTGTTTTTTTAAAAATGATTTTTAAAGCGCGTTTTATTTTACGCTTTTTGAATAAAGTAGGCAAACCTACCTTATCTGCATTGGAAATGGTAAGCCAACCAGTAGCGAAAGCGGGACCTTGGGTGAGGGGGGGTGTTTGCCAAGTTTTAGAGGGGGGGTGTCAGGTGCCTCCTCGGTGAGGGGGGGGGGGGTGCACGGGCAGCAAATTTTCCTGAGGGGGGGTGCACTGGCATAAAAATTTCGTGAGGGGGGGGGGTGCACGGGATCGCACGGGTAATACCAAATTTTTGCCTTAGAAAAACACAGAAATTTTTGTAAAAATACAGAATATTTTGTGCAAACAAGCTGCTTGTTTGGTCAGAAACAACAAAATCTATGCATGGACAGACACAAACGTCAAGAAAAATGCAAAAATTACGGTATTTTTGGAAAAAATTGAGATGGGATTGACCACCGTGAGGGGGGGTGCGATCCCGTGTTTTCTCGCGGAGGGGGGTGGGGGGAGTCTAGTACCCGTGTCGAGGTAAAGGGGGGGAGGGGGGGTACACGGGTATTTGCCCGTGCACGGGCAGTATTTTCGGTTGAAAGGGGGTGGACCTAGGGTTAGGGGAAAAAAAATCCGGATTTTTTTTTAATTAAAAAAAATTTTTTTTTAAATAAAATTTTTTTTTTTACAAGTTAGGTTTGTTCGAAGCGTCTCGTCGAGCTGAGTTCATCTAGACTATTTTCAGAACGATCCGGAAAACTATAAGAGCGAAAATCGTGTTTTATTGAAATTATGTCCATTTCATAGAGGGAAAGTTGCATTTTCAACAGTAAAACAGGACAATTTTCGACGTGTACTTGAATATTGAACCGTTCTTAGTTGTTCCTCTTTAGAAAATTACCAAAATTTGACTGTGTTCAAAAATTCCTGTTTGCTGTAGCTAAGTCGGCAACCCCTGTCGACCCGGTCGCCCCCCCCCCAAGACACTTACTTTCAGGTTCAACCAGCTATGCTATCTGCCACATGGCGAGAGCCCACTCTTCAAATCATCGTATCGAAAACACGTACCATGATTTCGCGATCACGTTGCGGGCAACTGACAGACGCAAGTTTAACACGTTAGTTTAGCTCAGCACGCAAGTTTTAACATGTGGCCATGTTATCGGGTATCTGAAAAACGGTCGTGTGATGTGGTATTAACCAACATCTCCGCTCCAATTGTTTAACAATATATCGCACAACTCCATTGTAGACCTATAACATACGCCAATCAACAAAATATCATGTTCATCTCATGGCCTACCACCGACTGAAAAAACATGTTCTAAGTTGCAAGAAAACGATTTCTGAAACGATATTTCAATTCAGTTAAGTCATTTCAACGCTAAAAATTGACTCTAGAAGTCATCCAAATCGAAAAACATGGAGTACGTCGGTCAAAATGACCAAATAATGGCATGTACCTAAGCACACAAAGAAGTTGGGAAGAAAATTTGGTTTGAACTTTCAAAAAATTATGCCATAAATCGAATTTTCAGAGCAAAGTAGAAGAAAAATTTTCAAATTTTTTTTTAAGTTTGAAAAAAAAATCCAAAATTTTTTTTTTAACAAAAAAAAAATAAAAAAAAATTTTTTTTTTCAAAGCCCCTAACCCTAGGTGGACCCCCCCCACCCCCCCGCACTTTCGCTACTGAAGCCAACCTTTGGGACGCTCAAAAACTTCATCGCAGATGTTGTCGAAGCCTTTTTTTAGAAAATAGGAATCAATCAAAGCAACTGTGTTTTGAAAGAGTTTTAGCTTTAGGTCAGAGCGTGTACATATGCGCTGGTGGACCATGCAAGCAGGCTTTCCAATTCCAACTTTTCAGCTTTCCAACAGTAAACTTTTATTTTTGGCGTGTAATTCTTAGTTGTTTATTTTTAAAAACAAACAACACTTGGCATGGTTTAACAAAACGTGTTAAGGCGAAAATACCATCTAGTTTGTTGTCCGTATACACGGCTGTCATTATTCTATTGTGGATTTATTCAAATGTGTCCGGACTAAAATGACGTCATTTGTTATAAAAACGCCCGTTTGTCAAAGTAAAGGCGCTAAAATTTCAGTTTGGAGTGACTGATTCGACATTCACCATTTGTTTATTACGGGAAGAAATCGGCTAAACAGAAAGTCTGGTTTGCTGTGAACGACAAGCGCATGTTTTGCGGCACATGACGTCATTTCAGTGGGACACGTTTGAAAAAATATGCCATACATTCTGAATCCTGCATTCAAAATAATCGTGAGCGTTATGCATTGAGGGTATTTTTAAATTATCTAAAAATGCGGGAGACGCATATAAAAGGAGGAATATGGCCTTGTGTAAGCAGTGAAAGACTTGGCTCGACAACGCTTTTCAAGTCTCTGATGTGGTACACACGGATACAAGTACAGATAGATAAAACGCTAAAAAGCTATAAAAACCGCTAAATAATGCTTGAAACATGCTAAAAATCAAGTATAAACGTGTATTTTAACTGAAATTAGCGAAATTTTTAAGAATTTCGAGCAAAAGTGGTCAATTTTACCCAAAAATTAACTCATTTTATGTCTTCGAAGACAAAATTTTTTAGATAGATAGCTGGCTGAGAATTGTTTTTAGATAGATAATAGCTGAGCCAAAAAAACCTTTCTGATAGAGATAGATTCAAATTTTTTTTTTGGGGGGGCAGCCCCCCCCCCCCTAGAACAACTATGTGGGGGTGTACCCGTGTACCCCACTCCTCCCACCCCCCACGTCTTCGGTACTGTAAAAAGCATAGTTTTTAAAATGAAAAAAAGTTTTAATTAATTTAAAAAAATCCAAAATGCCGTAGGAAAATCTGATGGTCAACAAAAATAAATGTATTCGAACCGCGCTGACGCGCTGAGTTTGAATACTGCATTTTTAGAACTAAATAAACTGTTTGGCTTTAAAAAAATGTGGATCCAAACCCAGGTCCATGAGCATGAGCTTTTGACGTAATGTACATGTTTTTTTTGTATTTGTATTATCAGATCAGATATATTTGTCCTGCCTTGAGAGTTGGTTTTTCCAAAACGATTTAACTCCAGTTTTTTTCTTTTCTTAGCTTCGGATTCACACCTGCAAATGTAGAACACTGTGTTTTTAACTAGTGTTTTATGATACTGCGAGGTACATACAAGCTGAGCGTCAATTCTGCATTCTTCAGTTCAGTAGATTTAGGGTTCACTTTTTTCAGCAGTTGAGGCAAGGGAGGAATTTGCTGACGGCGTAATGCCTTGTCAGGTGTGGACTCACCAAGCAAGATGCTGTGGATTGTGTTTTTTAACTTCACTTCACTTCAGCTTTACCTCAGTTATATGTAGGGATGGAGCCGGTTCCGGTCCGGATTCCGGTTTCCGGATTCCGGCGCCTAAAATTGGATCCGGATCCGGTCCGGATTCCGGCGCAATTTTGCCGGATCCGGCCGGATCCGGCCGGAATGGCCGAGACCCGCGAATTAACCAGTTGATTCCTCCGTTTCAGAGCTGTTCAATGGTTTGACAAATTTGTTTCGGTGCTTTGTTGGTTTTGTTGTTGTACATTTGACATGTGATCAGTGAGCGTTTCTTTAGTTTAGTGTTCTGTTCAATGGTAAATGGTTCACTGCTTTTGTCTTGAGTGGTAAACTTATGTGCAGCATCGTCCACTTTAAAAAACGTGGCTGCCAGCTTTTGGCCAACGTTGTTGATGAACAATAGCAGGTTTTTTTTGAAATCAGCCATTTTCGTTGGTCATATTAAGTTAGCTGTCAAACAGTTGCTTTTATGTGAGCCCCAGAACACCAGCGATTATAACGACGTGTGGTAACGTGGGTGTGCGGAGGTGCCGTGATCCCCTAAAACCCGATAAACCCTCCCCCCGCCGTTTGCGCACTGAAGCAGCGCATCGAACAAGTCGATGCGAGTGGCATTGGTACGACGAAAAAAACGCTGCTGACCAGCATCGACACACGCTTCCGTGCGCTTTTCCACAACGAATCCAACATCATGGCCACGTACGTTGATCCGCGATTCAAGAATACTGCAGTCGTCTTCGAAAATGAAGGCGCGATTCGTTGTGATCTACTTCACATTGCAAAGAAAATCTGAAACGACTGGAGACGCCCACAAACTGCGACGATACATCCGAGATCGCGAACAACGACGATGACGAAAGTGAGCGCGAGCCCGAACCAAAAAAGAAATCGACTGGCCTCTACGGAGGCATCGAGTTTCACGCTGCGCGACCGCGCAACCCGTCAGGCGAATCCAGTCTTGAAGACGAACTGCGCGGCGAAATGAATATGTACGAGTCGGATGATTTTATCGACGAACCGGACAAAAGTGATCTAGTGCTAGACTTTTGGCGGCTGAACTCGTCTAAATACCCCAAACTATCGACAATCGCGCGCAGATACCTGGCACCGCTACCAACAAGCGTGGCAAGCGAACGAATGTTCTCTGAAGCCAGGCAGGTGTTTGTGTACAGCCGATCTGGTCTGTCAACTCAGAACGCCGAAAAGGTCATGTTTCTGAATGGAGTGTTGCCAGCGCTTGATTATCCCTATGCGATGTGAATTTTGTCAATTGTTGTTGTTGTAATTTTTGGCTGGTTCACGTGCTGTGTTTTGCTGACTTTGTTTCTGTGTCTGTGCTGTTTTATGCTGAAAATGTGATGAAGAAGCGACGAAATGTGCGTAGATGTTTTTTAGACATAAAAAGGCCATTCCGGTCCGGATTCCGGCAATTTTTGCCGGATCCGGCCCGGCCGGAATGGGCTTTTGCCGGATCCGGCCCGGATTCCGGCAAATTTGCCGGATCCATCCCTAGTTATATGACATAAAACCCAGAGTATCTTGAATGTTTTTGTTGTCAACAATAGTTTTATTTTGAAAAGTAAGTTTCGCCGAAAGCTCGAATTGGGCATGTGAGCCTGACAGTTGAAAAGTGTCAATTGGGCATTGTGACGCTACGGGCATGGTCTGCATTTTTATGGTCGAACGTCGAACGTACCCGGTGTGAAAAAAGTTCCGATAATAAGTAGCAGACAGGGTAATAGATCTTCATAATTTACAGTGTGCTCCAACGAAAAATTGTCAGTAGTTGAATTTTTGATTTCACCTGAAAATTGTTCAAGGCTGATCGTGATCGCGCGCAGCAATACAGTGCACAGCCGATTTATGAGCTGATTGGCTGCGCGACTTTGTGCGTAAAAAGGTGAATTCTTTGTGATGGCCGTGAGACGGAGTTTGTTCCATGTGACTGCTTACTCATGTTTTTTATCGTTGGCTAGGTGTTGTCAGTATTACTACTGAGAATAAGAATGCCCATTGTCCTTGATCAATCGCGGTGACAATCGTACACCCGTTACTGTGAAAATGACGCAGAAATCTGTGATAAATTACAAGACGCACGACGACATATTTTCGCTTTAATCTTCGCATGCTCCAATCATTTTTGCCTTGAACAAACATAATTGTCCCACCAGAAGCTTACCTAAAAGCGAACACAGTGTTCTAGACCAATCCTCTTGGTGTCAGCAATTTCCGACGGTCGAAGGTTTATCGTTCATTTTCAATTTGACGATTTTAAAAACGGACACGTAACTCTGATTGGTGACTTGCAGGTGCAATTGTATGTACTCAGCGCCTGTTTTGCCAAACAAACTTCAGCCTTGGTGAGCAGAAAACGATGCAAATTGGTCTATCGCTTTTTGCTGGTAAAGGTTTTTTGAAATGATCAGAAGTAATTCTTGCAAAATGTAAATGCAGGGTGTGGCCGACTAAATAAGACACTCCTTGTATTCTCCATCAAGGAGTGATTCGTCGGAGACTAGGATTTGTCTTTTTCAACAATGCAAAGATAGTTCCCAAATCCCAATCATGTGTGCAAAAAAGAAATAACAGAATAGCACGAAGAATCAATATTATGGTACACACACACAGTTTAAAAACACGCCTTTAATCGGATACTCCGTAGCAGCTTGGCAAGTTACATGTATTGTATACTCGTTTTATTCTATAAATAGTGCTCAACCTCAACGTCACAAGAAAGTAAATTGTGAATGGCTTAAAAATTTTTGAGTTGATGATGTTTGATATTTGAGTACCGATGATATTTGGACTATTCTGTTGCAATCTAACGCAAGTCAAGCGACGTACAAGTGTACCAATGGAAACTTTTACTTGTTGCTTTGTGTGCTTCAAAATGCACGGAACAGACGGAATTTCGGAGACACAAACGCTCCGAAAGTTCTTATAATTATTTCACTTCACGCACATCGATGGTTAGAGAACAATCATATAAAAAATCACGCGGATTAAATAAAATCTTCTGTAAAAAACATCACGAGCGCACACCCATGCGGAAAAAAGTGACCCGATGACAGAGTGTAAATGAGAGCGTTAAAATAAGTGAGTGAAACAATGGCACATTATTGAAACCAATGTGATTTTCTCATTGAAACTCATCACCATCCATCCATGCTGAGTTTACATTCTAAACGAAGCACAAAGTGCTCACGAAACTTACACACAATCGAATGAGATTCTCGATTCTCGTTCCCCAAAACTACCTGAGAGTGCATTTGTTTGTTTTTATGATACCAACAACAGCGATGACGACGAAAAAAAACAATGAAACGAATGCTGTTTGCAATTCGCAAAAGAGAATCACAAAAATGCGCGTGTGCCTGAATGGTCACTCGAGAAATGCAGCTGTGAAATTCGGGCGCACAGAGACGACGACGTGGAAGACAGTGAAGCGTGCAGTGCAGTGTCTGTTTGTTTCCATTTCGAACGCATTGTCCTTCGATGGCGTTGCTACTTGAGCCCATTTAGTGACTGTCGTTAATCGTTACCGTGCATCGCACCGTGGCCCTGTGCCTGTGCCTGTCCCTGTCCGTGCTCAAGACGCACGTGCATGTGCGTGTGTAACATGTATGTACAAACACCCCTGAGCCACCGTCACTCCGCCCATATCCGCCCCACCTCACACATTATCCGCCCAGCAACAACCAATTTGCATCTTCCTCTTTTTGTGTGCTGTGCGCTCCTATTTGACGCCATTGTTCGCGTGCGCACGTGTTTCGCTTTAGACGTCCCTTTTTCAGCCGTTTCATTTTGTCACTTTTATCATAAAATCATTTTATCACCCTGATATTGCTCTTTTCGAGAGTCAGCAACAGTGATAGACACCTGGACAAAGACAGTCCGTGGAGACGGTGCACTTTTTGCTGCTGGAGCCTGCTGCGTCTATGACCACTTGTCTCTGCCCAGCTCCATGCCCAAGTGACTGCTTTTTCACTGGTATTACACCTTTCGTTGGGCCATTCTCGCTCCCACAGGTGTTCCTCTTGTCATAAAGACAATCGTATTCTGGTGCTACCACGATTTCGTTTTTACGCCAACATGCCACCGCTCATTTCGTTGCCGCTGATTATTTTGGTAAAGTTGAAATATCTTTGACTTCTTGTTTGTTTAGTTTTCATTTCTTATTTTTTTTCAAAACAGTGCTGATTTGGTCGATTTACCAGTAATGTAATTTACTACGCACTGGCCATATACTGATGCAAAACGGCACTAAACAACTCAATAACAAACTTTTAGATTCAAACGTTACGATCTTTTGTTTCCTCAATACCGATCGACAACGGCGTTATCGGTTAGTGCTTACAGCATGATCGCGGGTGTACTTTCTTGCACTTCTTTCTTGCTGCTTGTAGTTCACGATTTGCTCCGCATACCCAATCATTTATTCACTGGATTTCGTGTTTCATTCCACCAGACCAATTGATCTAAAATTATTGAGAAATTAAATGTTATTGAAATAACCCAAAATGATTCAACATTCAGTGAGAACTGCGCAGGTCTGCCGCAAGTGGAGTGTGGCGAGCACAACGTGCGCATCGTGTTCAACACCGAGCGTCCGTTCGCGGGCCGTATCTTCGTGAAAGGCATGGTCGACCGTGCCGAGTGTGTGTTCACGTTTCCGAGCAACGGAGCGACCGCAGTGGTGTTCCAAGTGGCCGGCGGCACGTGCAACATGCGACGACAACGCAGAGTGGGTCACACGTTCATGTTGTAGCAGGCGCTTTGCAACTTTGATTTCATCGTTTCGAGACATCGTGCTGGTGTAAATTTGTAACAAATAAGCACAGTAATGAGTCCATTAGGTTTTCAATAAAATTAACAAAGTTATTTCAAGTCACTGAGTTTCTTTTTAAAATAGCATGTGTTGGCTTGTATTTTGAAGCCTGTTATTTCACTTGGGAAAGTGTCAACGCACGTCAGCAGTTGCTTGTAAGAATATCAGACGTGTAACACGTCCACCTGTGTGTCCACTTTAACATTTATGTGCATGTGTAAAAAGTTCGTGACTCCGTGTGTTTTGTCAAGCCGGTGGGTCTTTTGCATGAGAGTCATGTTGACGATTTTTGCGCTTCATCAGAGCGGAATGAATAATTGGACGTTATTTGTGGCTTTTGATCGCTTTCAATTTGTAATATGTCAAAAGATTCTTTTATATACAAATACGAAAGTGAATTTCTTCAGTTGTGTTTGCAAATCTATACTTTTTAAAGTGAGTTTATTTTGTGAGAAAACACGCGTGTGGCAGTTCATCCTAAAACCAATTGGGTATTACAGGATTCATTCTCATTAGGCTGCGAACCTACCTGATACCGACACTCTCATTTATTGCGCAATCTTGTCTCAACAAACGAATTCGAATGGCTGCATTTGGATTAAGTGTCAGACTTGAAGTGTTCGGTCGAAATGATTTTTTGACAAATATGTGACCGCCTTGTTTTCTTTATGTTCGCCTTCTCAGTTCTTGTCCTGTGAAACGTTTGGTGATTTAAACTTAAGAGGATGAACTTGTTTTGAACTAAATTTAAACACAGCAAAGCGGCAATTGAGGTCATCAAAGATAATTTTAAAATTTTATCGGCAAATTTCAAGAGCTCGTTCAAATTTGGAGCCGATTTCGGACGAGTGTTATTGAAAACGGTTGGACAGTGGTCACTGGTTTTTCAAAGACATTCCAACGTGGTGCACGTGCATGACCCTTGAGACGTGCGTGTACGTGGCGAGTCAAGGTTGCCCGGCGTGCGCACGCTCATGTTGGGATTGTCTTTGCTTTGTAGTGCAACGGATGCCCGACATTACCACTTGGCTTGTATTTGTACGTTGTCTCTTTCTTGAAAACACCACAAATATCAATGTAAATTATGAAAAAAATGTCTACATCCATCTTGCCAATGTGGCAGAGATAATTGCGTGCAATTGTGTGCGGTAATTTTGTGAACGATCAATGCAATTGCGTTTTGTGCATTGCTTGCAGCACCCTCTGACGCACATCTGATCTGACCCGTATTATGTACGTGTTTGATGTTGCTTACTTTTACGCCAGTTGGCTCAAGTGTGGAAATGCAAACAGATACATGTGCAAGCAAGTGCAATATGCAGAATATTATTCTGGCTGTATCCCATATATCAACAATAACAAGCAACCGATTGCCAAAAGTTTTTAAAATAAAAGGGCGTTTACAAATTTTTATCAAGAGGCTGAGCGGTGCTTGTATGTTTTGATCGTATAACGTGCGCAGATGAGAATGTTCACGGTTGTTCACGGATTTGCATTGACAAAAGTTTTCACATGGTGGACATCTGTTGTGTAGTTTGGCAAAGGAAACACAGCAACGTAAAGTACAGAATTACAGAGACATGTGCCAATTTGAACAGGACGCCGCACGTATGTATGCACATGGAAACACGTCGATAACAAAACTGCTAATTACTACCACGTTTTTATGGTTTACAACCAAAGTGTGTTTTTGCCAGTTATAGGACGAAAACAAACTTGAGGATGTTCATTCAATATTAGGAGCATTTACACGCACATTGGGAACAGACACTGCCAATGTTGATGCAATTATATGTAAGAGGCACTAGAAACGCAGGACTGCAAAAAGTAAAACTTTTAACGGAAATATGCGCATGTGCATGGCTATTTCAGCTGGGTCCACAGCGAGGCGTCGAGCAGTCGATGACCGTAATCATCAGCTTCCACGACACCTTCATCACTAAAGTGGACAAGGCCTACCGATGCACCTGCTTTTACATGGAGGCCGACAAAATTGTGACCAACAGATTCGATGTCAGGTGGATCTAATAAGTGACAGTTTTTGTGGAATTGGCAGGCTAAGTGTACTGCACAGAGCACACCACAAGTTTACTGTTTTCTGTCGCAAACTACAAACTGTTGCAGCATGCTACCAACGACGGACTTGCTGGACACAGCGAGAATGCCACTGTGCACGTACAGCGTGCGTCGAGGCTCAATCACGGGCGAAGTCGTCAGCTACGCTCGTGTCGGCGACGAGCTCTACCATGTTTGGCAGTGTGACAGCGGTCAGTTGGCTGAAACTTAGCAGATCCCCACGCTAAAAATAAAACTGCCACCAAATGACGTGCAGTGAAAAGACCACAGAGAGCACAGACGCCATTACAAATGCGACTGTTGATTTCGTTGACCAGTGATGCCTCCTTTTGAAGATATGTTCGGCATGCTGGTGCACAGTTGTTTTGTGGACGACGGAGCTGGACAAGGTCGCTTTCAGTTGCTCGATGAGAACGGGTTCGTTCAGTGAATTTGTGCTGTACTCGATTTAGTCATGCTCTTTTGTAAAGGTGCCATTGTTGCAGCTGCGCAATTGACCAAGTGATCCTTGCTGATCTGACGTACAATGCACCAGTGAACATGGCTTACGTGGAATCGCACGCATTCAAGTTTGCCGACAAAGTGACCACCTACTTCCAGTGTGCCATATCATTGTGCATGAAAGCTGATGGCGCCTGTTCTGGAGTTACGGTTAGCAGTGTTTTTGTAGCTGAGCTGCTCTGACCTTGAAACGTTTGAGCACATCACCATGAGCACCAATTGAATTGCAGCCTCCTCGTTGCGGGCGCAGTGGCTCTCTCGGCGCTGTCAACAGTTTCTCAGCAACGCGCTACCAGGCGCCACCAAACAACGAGGATTTTGCGTTGAACGAACTTCCGCAGCATCAGTCTCGCCTGCCGGAGCGTGTGATTCGCGAGGACAGTCAGGCGCCGACACTAAACGAAATCAGTGGCGACAGCGCGCGGCATGCTTCCGCAAACTCGTCATCCGCTGCGGCGTCAGGCGAACGCAGCATCGATCTGTCGGCACAACAGAGCGCTGAACGAGCGGACACGAGCGCGCCAGCTGGCAGCAACGGCAGACGTTATCGACGTGACGAACTGCGCCAGCTGGTGCCAGAGAATCGACCGCTATTGAACCGTGACTCGGACATTGACGTGGCAGCCGAGCGCATCATGGTGCTCGACATGGATGACCTCGCGTCTGCTGCTCGCAACGGCGACTTGTTGTTCACAGGTTCATCAAGTTTGCTTGCTTCTTTTTTAAAAAAGGTCTAACACGTTTCAAATGACACGCAATCGTTTTTCGTTTCAATGCATGCACGGCATGCATACATACGAATGCAAGATTCGAACAAACATTACGTGAAGGGTTGTCGATGTATCTGATATCTTACTTCATAAAACTTTATCTATCCAGTGCCAGTGATTACTTGATAAGTTTTCTGTTTCAGACCAATTAGTGGATGATTACTCATCGGAAGCAGCACAGCGCCGTTCATCGAATCTACTTCCATTTGGAACACTTGAATCAGCGCGACAGTCACAAATGCAAGTGTGCATGAGCGCACTTGGTTTTGGCGTAATTTTAGCACTGTTCCTTATTATTCTAATTGCATCGATGGTCATACTTTGTATCCACTGGTCAAGATATAGGCACTCAATGTTTCCAAAAGCTTAGCAATAAAAACAGAAGCGGTCTCTTACTCGACTACTCTTGTCCGCCTTTGCCATGATTCGTTCGCCGTTCTTTACATCAATTTTTCACGATGTTTTGGTGCGCCGGTTTAATCAATCTCAATTTGCGATTGGTTAAGCAGGCGCGCTAATCGGGTATACATGTGTACATTCAGTACAATTTTATTCAATACAAAATAAATTTCAAAAGCACCGTAAATTGTATTATTCCCACATTTTAGGCCAATTTGGGCTTTGCTAGCTTGTCCGACATTAAACTTTTGAAAATTTTACACATACCTATGTCTTTTGGCATATTCTTTTGTTTTTGACAGGCTTTCCAACTGTTATTTACACTGCGACTGTAGTTTGTTTTTTTTTCAATTTGCGATCGTTAATTTCAATACCCACATTGTTTGCAATTAATGAAGAAAATGTTCTCAAATCTTGAAGTTTCTCATTTCATCGGATGTGTTTCACACGAAAGAACAAAGATATAAATTTGAAATTAGTATTATATTCTTGCTTTCGGTAGCACATGCATGTGCAATAATTATCAACACAACTTGATGTTATTGCAAGTCACAAAATTTTCAATGTAAGTCATTTTGTGGACAGATACCAGAAACATGCATATAGAAACCAGAAATATTGGAAAGCACTAGAACTCATGCTCAAACAAAAAATTTGGTACCTCAAAAAACAACTTCATGGTATTTGGTCCACACTCTTTTTAGTGGTTTTTACGCTGATTCATGTTGTGAATGTGATCTTTGTTGTGATCACACAAGTATTTGTGACATTCTTCTTCATCATGACACAATTGCACCCAATAAACAATCGATTTGTTATCGTCTGTTTTTTCATTCACAAAGCGCTCCAGACTGACGTCGACAGACCCGACCGAAGTGCAGTCAGTGGCGAGCAAAAGTGTTGGAACGCTGTGCGCATGTGCTGTATTGCGCGCGTGTTGCATCAGCCGTACAAACGCTATTAGTATCTTTTCATTAAGACCTACGACTCAATGCGGCTGGGGAAGTGGAGAGGAAACCAATTTCAATCTTTGTGTCAATTCAGAATAGCCTAAGTGACCCGGCCTTGTTTAGGGGACTCGGATCACTTTTTCAATTTTAAATTCCCGCGCCATGCATGAGACTGCTTACCCATCTATGCGCGCATTGAGTCCCGGGACCAAAATAAAAGATATTATAAGAATTTATGGGCAACGTTGGGTTCACGGGACACTTTTCGACCCAACGTTGCCCATAAATTCTGATAATGGCGTTTGTACGGGTGATGCAACACGCGTGCAATACACAGCACACATGCGCGCCGCCCAGCGTTCCAACACTTTTGCTCGCCACTGTACATCTAAAACTGGGTTGACGAATTACAAGAAAATTTGGATCACAGATACATTGTACCAGTAGCATTCTTGTACTCCAAATTCAAACTCGTTGAAAACAAAATTTGCATCGAATTGCAAAGTTTTAAAATAGTATCGAGGTCAAAAGTTAAAAAAATACAATCTCACATTTTTAAAAAGCCACGGTAGCATGAAGTAGCTGAATCGGCCATAACTAATTTTAGATTTAGACTCAGCGTGGAAAATGGGTAAGGCAGCTAGAACAAGCTGTCAGAAACTTTGAAAACTAAAAGAATAACTACCTATCAGAGTTGATCGTATACCGTATATACCGATTGATTTTCGTGTACTCAAGTCCTATCTTGAAGACGGAACGGAAGCATTCACTATCGAACTGGAACTGGAATTCATTTTTAGTAAATTAGGTTTCGTGCAATCGGGACCGGGGTCACGCGACAGCAGGTTTCAGGTAGGCGGTAGGGTTGTTAAACAAAAATCAAAATTAAAAAAAAAGTGATAAAAAAACAAAAATGCCAATTAAAAAAATCGAAAAATTTTCCTTTAATATGCTCTGAAAACCTCAATTTTGGCACAATTTTTCGAAAGTTCAACAAAAATTTTCTTTGATATTGATATGATAAAGAACAAGAAAAAAAATATTACCTCGTAAAACCTTTAGCAGTCGATTTTGGACCGTTTTACCGACTGATTTCAGGTTTCAACAACATCTGCGATGAAGTTTTTGAACGTCCCAAAGGTTGGCTTACCATTTCCGATGCAGATAAGGTGACGATTCGCCTCGCAATCTAAATTTAAATCTAAATCTAAACTGCTCCGTTTGCAAGCGTTACGTTGTCTGGTTGCCGTTTCGTGTCCTGCCGTCGCGACACATCATCAGAATTGATCGAATTTCAAGCCGGCATGTGTATTTCACAACAGCAAAATAGTGCTAAAAATAAATACACTAAAAATCAAGTATAAACGCGTATTTTACCTAAAATTAGCGAAATTTTCAAGAATTACAAGCAAAAATGACCAATTTTGGTCAAAAATTGACTCATTTTAAGTCTTCGAAGACAAATTTTTTTAGATAGATAGCTGGCTGAGAATTTTTTTTAGATAGATAATAGCTGAGCCAAAAAAACCTGTCTGATAGATACCCGTATTACCTCTATTAAACCCCCCCCAAAATTAAACCCCCCCCAAAAATAAACCCCCACCCCCTCGACAAGTTTCCAAATAATCCCCCCCAAAAATAATCCCCCATGGGGGGTTATTGAAACCTGTTTGAAACACATACCCAGCGAATTCAGTGGCTGGTTGCAGTGAAAATGATGAAATTGTGCTACCAAAGGCCCCAAATGGAAGAGTTAATGGTAATTTCATCACAAAAGGCTGTCGTAAAAGGAAATTTCTATGTAGAATAGAAGTTTCTGCGACTTCCTTCCTGCCATGGAAGGTATTTTTGCCATTTTGCCCACTCCTAAAAATGGTTTCCAAATAACCCCCCCCAAAATAAAGCCCCCCCCCCAAAAAAATAAACCCCCACCCCCAGAAGTCGCTGAAGAAATAAACACCCATGGGGGTTTATTAGAGGTAATACGGTAGATTCGAAAATTTTTTGGGGGGAGCCGGTTCCCCCCAGGCCCCCCCTAGAACAACTATAAACATGTTCAAATGAATGTGATTGTGTTTTTGTTTTGAATCACATGTGCTCTTTTGTGCGACGTTTCGTGTTGTTTTATTTTTCTTGTATTTGGTGCAAGTGTGTGTCCATGTCACAGCTCTTTTTATCTCGCGTTTTTCTGTGTGCTCTTGCGGCTTTTGTGTTCAGGGCATTCTTTTTGTTAACTAGCACTGCTACTTGCTTGCTGTTGCTCATCACTTGCTGTTAGCTGTATTTGGGATGGCACAGGAAAAATAAGAAGAGCCCATAAACAAAAAAAACAAAACAAAACAAAAAAACAAAAAAAAACAAAAAAAAACAAAAAAAAAACAAAAAAAGAGAAAAAAAACAAGTGAGAGAAAAACTGTAATGAAGAAAAGAAAAGCAACTGTGCCGTGTTTGTTTTGCTTTCTCTTGCTTAATTTAATCGTGCCTGAATGTCAATCGTGGTCGTTGTGTGCTGTCTGATGTTGTCGGTTCGTGATCGCGCTATTTTATTTATTTCTTCTTTCAAGCTTCAATTGTGTTTGCGCGTTTTTTTTTAACATTCATTGTTTCTGACTGTCGACGGTTGGTTTTATTTTGTGGATTTTGTTTCTTTGTGTGAATACCCGGGCAGTCATCTGCCCATTCGTTTGCATCGACTTTTTGCTTGCTTTCATTCATGCATTCACCAATTTCATCAATAATCTTGTGTTTCTTTAGGTTTTTTGTGACATCAATTGTGTTTGTTTTGCATAATGGAAGTTTTGTGAATGTGTTGATGTGAACTGGCCGTGAGGCTTACAAAATAAACTTGAACTATGATTAGTGACGTTTTGGGGGTCAAAACACTGGAAGAGGCATGGTAACGGTTTGGAAAAGGGGTAATTGAGGTCACCAAAACAAAATCTCCAAAGTTCCGCCATACGGGAATCATTCCGGAGGCGCTTGCATATCATGTGGTTCTTCGAACTCCCTGATTGATTTGGCACAACTTTGATTTTTGAATTTTTTTTTACAAAAAAATTTTTCTTTAAAAAAAACAAACAAAAATGACGATTTTTGTTTTTTTTAACAATGCTAGTTTCAGGTCAAAAACTCAAAGATCGACGAGCAAAGTCCAGCCAGATATTACCGATAGAAGGATAGTTGTTCTAGGGGGGGGGGGGGGGGCTGGGGCCTTAGGGGGGGCGGCCTTCACCCCAAAAAATTTTCAAATCTATCTCTATCAGACAGTTTTTTTCGGCTCAGCTATTATCTATTTTTTTTAATTATATACGCGCGCCGGTTCCGGAAACCCGAAGGTACCAAACTCCGGCGGAGACGGGCAATACTGCCCCGGCCCCCGCCCGAGCCCAATTTTACCCTCGGCTCAGGGACGCTCAAATTTCATCGCAGATGTTGTCGAAGCCTAAAATCAGTCGGTAAAACGGTCCAAAATCGACTGCTGACGGTTTTACGAGGTAATATCAAAGAAAATTTTTGTTGAACTTTCGAAAAATTCAAAAAAAAAGATGTGCCAAAAAAACAGAAAAAAGAAAAAAAAAGAAAAAAAAGAGAAAAAAACAGAAAAAAAACAAACATAATAAAATGACGAATGAAGAGACATATCATAAATTTGTTTCCATGGTGCCGTTACAGGTGTCGTTGCTGTTCTTAATCTTGTGTTTAGGAAAGCCGTTCATTGAAGTTTTTTTTTATTGTTTGTTTCGGTTTGTTCAGTTTTCGGTTCTCGTTTTGTGTGTGAATAGAGTTTTTGGATAGAGTATGTGGTCTTCAATTGTTTTACAACTATAGCTTGTGCCTTTGTTGGGTAAATACATGGGAAAACCTTGCCCGGTACCAGTGTCAACTGCACAGTGATATAGTGTTTGTTTGTTTCACTTATTTTTGAATAATTTTTGTCATTATCTTACTCGCCATGTATTTTGCTTCTGAGACTGCGTGTTTAATAAAAGTTGAAGTTGAAGTTGAAGTTGTGCCAAAATTGAGGTTTTCAGAGCATATTAGAGGAAATTTTTTCGAATTTAAAAAAAAATCGGCATTTTTGTTTTTTATCACTTTTTTTAATTTGATTTTTGAACAACCCTATTGGGCGCCCGCAAAGCTTCATTATGATATGCACCTGCCCCGCATCCGCATTGCTCATTGCTCATGATCCACTGGCGCGCATGCACACGCTCCGCACTCTGCTTGCAATGAGTCGTTGTAGGTTCCTAATCCTAATCCTAATCCTAATCCTAAGCCAAGCCATTTTTATAAGGTGAAAATGGTCAATTTAGTTTTTGCATTTTTTTCTTTCCTGTGTTAAAGGGCAGGGGCCACCGCTACTGCACATGCACCTGTTTTAATAATGATGCATTACGGTTCAAAACGCAGTTATTTTCATTTTTGTTTTCTTAAAAAGGCTTGTCTTAGGTTAGGAACAGGTTTTGCTTAAGATTAGGCTTAGGTTTCGTTTTTAGGTTCAGGTCCGTTTTAGCGATGTCCGAGAACATCCAACTGTGGAGCGTGAGTTAACTGGAGCGTAATATCATAAAACGTGCCAACCATTGGCGCCTCTCTTTCCCCTTATTCCTCCTCTTTAACATGAGAAATAAAAATGCTGAAACGAAATGGATTGGAACTAGGGTTGTTAAACAAAAATGAAAATTTTTTTTTTTAAAAAAAAAAGTGATTAAAAAAAAAACAAAAATGCCGATTTTTTTTTTTAAAAAAAAAAATTCGAAAAATTTTCCTCTAATATGCTCTGAAAACCTCAATTTTGGCACAATTTTTCGAAAGTTCAACAAAAATTTTCTTTGATTATACCTCGTAAAACCTTTAGCAGTCGATTTTGGGCCGTTTTACCGACTGATTTTAGGCTTCGACAACATCTGCGATGAAGTTTTTGAGCGTCCCAAAGCTTAGCCTACCATTTCCGATGCAGATAAGGTGACGATTCGCCTCGCAGAGCGTCCGATTGTGCTCGCTGCTCCGTTTGCAAGCGCTACGTTGTCTGGTTGCTGCTTCGTGTCGTGTCTAGGGTTGTTAAACAAAAATGAAAATTTTTTTTTTTTTTTTAAAAAGTGATTAAAAAAAACAAAAATGCCGATTTTTTTTTTTTTAAAAAAAAAATTCGAAAAATTTTCTTCTAATATGCTCTGAAAACCTCAATTTTGGCACAATTTTTCGAAAGTTCAACAAAAATTTTCTTTGATTATACCTCGTAAAACCTTTAGCAGTCGATTTTGGGCCGTTTTACCGACTGATTTTAGGCTTCGACAACATCTGCGATGAAGTTTTTGAGCGTCCCAAAGCTTAGCCTACCATTTCCGATGCAGATAAGGTGACGATTAGCCTCGCAGAGCGTCCGATTGTGCTCGCTGCACCGTTTGCAAGCGCTACGTTGTCTGGTTGCTGCTTCGTGTCGTGTCGTCGCGACACCATCAGAAGAATTGATCGAATTTCAAGGCGGTATGTTTGTCTTCACTTTAGCATTAGCTTAGCTGGGGACAATTAGTGACGTTTTGGAGGTCAAAACACAAGAAGAGGCATGGTGACGGTTTGGAAAAGGGGTAATTGAGGTCACCAAAACAAAATCTGCAAAGTTCCGCCATACGGGTGTCATTCGGGAGGTGCTTGCATATCATATGTGGTTCTTCGGACTCCCTGATTGATTTAGCACAACTTTGATTTTTGAAATTTTTTTTTTTAAAAAAAAAATTTTTTTTTTAAAAAAAAAAACAAAAATGACGATTTTTGTTTTTTTTAACAACCCTAATTGGAACCTTTTCCTTTCATAATTTAGAGCTGCGTTACTTCATGGTTCGCTCGAAACCGCAACTGCATTTGAAAAACGTTGATATTAAAAACGATTTTTACCAATTAGCCTTTTTTTGAAATGGTGACGGATTCACTGACGGATTCAGTGTGCTGCAAATACAGATATTTGTCAGAGCGAAAAATTAGAGGATTTGATAATTACAAGGTATGTTACTGTACTTTTTTAGCTCGTTCTGAAAGGATTTTTTTTGAGTATTGCTGTCTAGAGTCTGGACTGGACTCTGGTGGATGGTAATGGTAATGGTATTGCCAAGAAAAAGATTTTATTTTGGCACCGTTTTATTACCCAATTTTCCGAGCACCCAGTTTTCAACTTGACCCTCGGATCGGAACCAAATACAGTTGAAATTAATGTTTTTGAGTGGAGCAAAGTTTAATTTGAGTTGAGTTTGACACAGTTTGTTTTTGACTTTTCTAGGGTTGGTAAAAACCGGTTTTTTATATTGCCAGGAAAAAAACCGGTTTCTTTTCCGTTTTAAAACCATAAAAAACCGAATGCTTCCCAGCTCCTAAACTTTCCAGAACTTGGCTTCTTGAACTCAAAATAGGAAATACATCAAAATTAGTGATTTTGAGCAGTGTAAAATGCTGTTTTCGGACATACAACAGACCCAGTTTGCTATTTCTTGCCACCCAATGCTATCCAATTTTTGTTTCAAATCAAATCAATTTCGCTTTTATTGGTTTCCAGGGCAGCACGTTCAATAAATTGAAAACAAAGACTGGGCAGTAACCGTGTAGGTGTGGGGAGCGGGGAGGGACGGTTGCAAGGAGAACGGATAGCTGACCCCGATTCGGGGGCGAGATTTGCAGATCTGCAAAGTGAAACCGATAGCGTATTGCGTTCGAAAAATAACATTTCATCAGTTACCCTTTGCAAATCGACAACATCGTCAGTTAGTCTGCATATACTTAGTTTAGCAGTCATCTTGTCTCCATCGTATTTCACTTGACCCTTGCCACAAAAGCTTCTGCAAAATGATGCTTCACCAGTTCAGTTCGACACAGTTCACTGCACCGTTTTTTCAAAAATATAAGTTACATTTTATCAATCAAACGAAGAATTGTGATTTTTGACCACGAAGTTTGAAAATTTTAAGGTAAAAAACCGGTTCTTTATTTTTTAGGAAAAAAACTGAAAAAAACGGTTTTAAAACGGAAAAGAAACCGGTTTTTTTCCTGTGCCAACCCTAGACTTTTCCAAATTGCAATTATGCAATGTCATCGTTCAATATCAATAGTTTTCAACTGCCAAAATTTCCAAAAAAATTGATGTAAAAACCGTTCTTCATTTTAAGGAAGACAAGACAAGCAAACTGAAAAAATCGTTTTGTTTCCCATGCTAACCTTATTTCTGTCCGTTTCATCGTAGAAGTTTTTGATGCAGTTGTTGTTTACTTAATTAAATTATGCATTTATTGTCAAACAAAATCCTAATATCAACACATAGAGATAGCGCTGCGGTTGCAGCAGAATAAAGTTTGAAACGAAATTGACACTCGAAACTTTCCAACAATCAGTCGAAACTTCCGTGTTTGGTGAAAAATGGTGTGATCTGAAAAAGCGTTTTTGTTGCAGTATTCCTCTGTGGACACCAGTCCAATCGCAGTGTACATATCGCATCCGTTCTGGAGGCAAGTTGTGAAGGTGAGAGCAGAATGATACATGCCGTGCAGTTGTTTTAAATGTCGATCTTAATGTGCGTTGTTAATTGTTGTAGCTCTATCCTCTGTGGGTCGCTCCGAATGTTCTGACGCTTAGTGGCTTTTTGATGGTGATGAGCGGCTACTTGCTGATGTCCTACTATGATTACTACTTGTACGCAGCCAGCGAAAGCAAACCCGACTACCCAGCTGTGCCCAATTGGCTCTGGCTGTACTGCGCCGTCTGCACGTTCGTCGCACACGTTCTTGGTGCGTTTGAATGCCACCGCCGCAATCCATTACGTCACGCCATGCAGCAAAAAACGCCTATCGGCTCACTCACTCAGTATCAAGCGGATTGTGGGTTCAGTCGGACAATTGCCAACTGTGAATCATTGGCAGTTAGCTGATTGGCTGCCTTTGAATTGAGCTTAGTGATTGGTTTAGTCAGCTCGATGCAACCGATCAGCATGTCAGCATACTTATGTTTTACAGTTCGGTGGTATGCAGTTGTATGCATTCCACAGCTGCAGCTTGAACTGTTATTTATCATTAATTGAACAAAGTGAACTATTGTTTGAAAAGCACGTGCGTTTCATGTGCAGATGGCACTGATGGCATGCAGGCACGACGCACCGGCAACTCTGGGCCCACTGGTGAACTCTTTGACCACGGCCTCGACAGCTGGGCCACGTTGCCATTCACGGTCACATTGTTCACTGCGTTCGGCAGGTTGGAGTTCAGGCAAGTGAACGCAGCAACCCTAACCTGTCGTGCAACACCAACACCAGCTGTCTTGAGTGCTGCGTTCGTCAGCGTCACAATGTGTCATGATTTCAGCGTTGCGCCAGTGCGTTTGCTGCTTGTTCTTGCGTCCGTGCAGTTGGTCTTCATCATGACCCACTGCGAAAAGTACAACACCGGAGTACTATTTCTTTCTTGGGGCTACGACCTCAGCCAATATGTAACTTCCAACCCTTTTTCAGCGTGTTATTTCTTTTTTGGATAATAAAACGAAATTGACAGACTTCATTTCAGGGTCTAACGTTATTTTACTTGGTGACATTCGTGAAGGGCTACAGTTTCTGGCATTTCAACATAGCTACCGGCGTTTCAATGGCTGTGGTTTTGGAAGCCGGGTTTTATTGTAAGCGGTTTGGCTTTATAGTGAAACCTTAATTAGTTAACACTTTGAACGGCAGTGAATGAATGAGTATTGAAAATCTCCATTCAGTGATGTGCTTTACGTCCGTCGGCATGTCGTCGTATAACATTTATCAGTGAGTGTTTTGTGCTCATTTTACTGTCAGCGATTTCAGTGACAATGTTTTGCTCGTTCGCAGTTGCTACGTGGTCGAAAAGAGCGGCCTACAGCGGAGCGTCTATGAAGGTGCACGCCCAATGTTTCCGTTCGTTGCGCTCTCTGTGCTCAGTCTTCTCTGGGCGGTGTATTCGCCAACGGACGTGATCAACATTGATCCACGTGCATACATCTGGATGAATGGAACCATATTCTCGAATATTGCAGTCAGTATTTGTATTGTGGAGAATCCTAGCCTCAAGACAGTGCACTCTGTTCTAACGTTGTAATGTTGCACAGTGCACAGTTACAAACACACAATCACATGCACAATATTACAGCAGCACGCGTGTGTCAGGAGTGTAGTTGGGTTGTGCAACAGTCCAGAACTGAATGCGCTGTGTTCAGTAAGATGCAAACGGTGGTTGGTGTACTATTGCGGTCCGCAAAATTCCGGTCCGAAGAGTTGCGGCCCCCTCATTGCAGCCCGTTTGATTCCGGCCCGCACTATTTCGGCCCGGTTAATTTTCCTTAGCACGAACAATAAAACTGCTGGAAAGAAAAGATTTCTTTTAAATTATCGCAATCGCAGATTGTGGTCATTGTTATTCATCACAGATCGCGAAAAATCGCCATACAGTTAGCTATATTGCTAGTGCTAGGAAAATTCGCCGAGACGGAATTGTCCGAGTCAGAATCGAACGGGCCGCAGCTGTTCAGGCCGCCCATTAGAGGGCCGCAATGGAACACAAAGACACACCCGGCGGGTGTATTCGATTGCATCACTGCAGTGTCGTCTGATTGTGGCGCAAATGACGGCGACGCGTGCACAGCTGTGGAACGTGCTGCTGTGGCCGTTGTGCGTGGCGGCAGCAGCAGCACAGCTGCGCATCGGTGCTGCCGAGCTCTGGCTGGTGCGTCTGCTCGCTGTGCTCGTCACGCTCGCACACGTTCACTATGGAGTCTGCGTGGTAAGCGTGCCGTCAATTGTTGCCGACGTCGCATGCACTCGCGACACTCCCCGGCTTTGCACGCAGGTGAATCAACTGTGCGATCATTTCGGCATCAAGCCGCTCACAATCACCGACCGCAGCAATCAGACGGCGGCTGCGTCGAAGGAGACGTCGAAAAGCGACTAGTAAGCCGATCAGCAGCTAAACGCATGTTCGTTTCCTGCCTCCTGTCTCGAATCTGTCAGCTTTCACAGCCGAAAAACGGGCCTACCAGTTTTTTGTTTTTGTTTTGTTCTCTCAGCGAGCAATCCGTCACTAATCGCATGGGATGCAAGCGTCTGACGTTGCTGCATTTTTTTAGTTCTACACCTCTTATTGCAGGTTTACCTTCCGTAGAAAAGCAAAAGAGCACAAACTCGTGTGAGTATACCGATGTGATTGGATGATGCACGTTATTTTTTAGAGATCGTCAAGTTTTTTTTTCTCTGCTGTAATGATCAGTTGTTTTTTTAATGTTCTTGTTTGCGTTGCATTAGCTACTAAGTTGATCGTAGGTTCCTTGTCCGTTCAATTATTAACAATTCTTCGCTGGACGACACAGCCATTCCAATTCCAAGTTTCCAAAAGCAACAAGAATTCTGGGTGAACTCGGATCTCATGTGACCTCGCTTGCAGCCACAGTCATCGTTGAATCTGAATTGCTGCATGCTGCTAATCTTGATCAGCCTGCAGTCAATCGTCGTGCGCTGTAGCACCAGTAATGGCGATCACAGTTCTCGTGTCATTTCAGTGCCCCATCATCGGAGTGTGTCACATTGCTGGATGCTGCTGACGATTCTTCTGGTGCTCACCACAAATCAGATGATATTGACACCAGCAACAACCAATGACTGTGTTTCCTAGCTTTGTTGCACTCGTTTAATTTGTTTGTACTCCTGTATACAATCAAAAGCCACCCGTGATTCGTTGTTTTCTAGTTGCTAGCGGATCTTCTAGCAGCAGTTCTAGATTATTGTTGTTAAAATTACTACCGTATATTTGTTGCAAATGTTATCATTTCAGTTTGTTTGTCATTGTTCAAACGGTTGATATTTCATCTTGCGATTGTTGATTAGTCGCTCAAACCGGGCTTTTTGTTTTTCGAGCCATTTTCTTCCCGTGGCTATTGTTTAATTTATTGTTAATTTTTAGATATTGTAAGTTACTTGACTAACTTTTTGAAATTATTTTTTTATTGCATTGATCTTGCGGGCGTTCTTGTGTGCTTTATTTTATGTCCGTGATAGTTCGTGTCAGCTGTTCGAGATTTTTAAGTCAAGCACCATTTATCGATTATTATCGTTGAAGGATTTGATATGATCCAGATGCAACAAATAAAATGAGTACAACAGCCTCGGCGTGTTCAACTGTGATTTTGTGCTAATTGGCTTGTATCACTCAGCCACCGTTCCAAGGTACGTTCATGGGTTGATTTCACAGTTTGATCGTGTCAATGAATAGAATCCATGCAAACCGGTATGTTAAAAAGTTTCTATTTTGTCGTTTTTGTGTGGTTTTTTTAAGTTTTATTTTTACTTGCCGTTTTCGTTTTGTCAGTTGTCTAATTTCCCACTGCAGTAAGTTTTTTTTTATCTAGTAGTAGTCTACTAGTAGTCTAGTGTTACACCCCTGAGCCCCTGAATAAAGTTACGAAGCGTTTCGTTCTGTTTTCACGTAAACTTCATTCACTAATGTCTGCTTTGGGCGCGATGTGAAGAAATTGAATTTGGTGCATTTCAGGCGCTCAGTGGTTTAGCACTGCTGCACTATTAGCTGCTACAAAACTGGCGCCTGCCCTGCAGCAGCTTTACTGATGTTTCGCTGGTCACTTCTTGGCGACAACGTCTCATGCTGCTGCTGTCGAAAGTTGTCTTGTGCGACGCACAAAAAAGCTGCATTGCACCAATAACGAAGACACGGCACAGGTACAGGTTGAGCACGTGCGAAACTCGGTGTGCTGCAGTGATTTTTGAGTTGGTAGCACTACCTGGTAGTAGCATTTTCATTTGAAACGTCCTCAGATCGGGACAGGTTGTTACGTCATCCCATTGGTGGAAACCAATATTTTGAATTTTTAAAGGTACCTTCGTATGAGTCGGGCAAACGCACTGGGAACAAACGCGGAAAGCTCAAAGTCCGACTTGCTTTCATGAGCAAAATGTCAGTAGGAATCGTTAGATTACGCACAATAATATGCCATGCAAAATTACAAACCAAACCGACCACCGTGGTGCGTGGTGTTCCTGACCAAAACTTTTGTGACGATTTTTTACAAAAACAGCTGTGACTCCGCAACGAAATGGCATGGCCAAATAAAAAGGCTAAAACGCGTTATTCTATCAAAAGTTCTATCGAAAAAATCAAAACCTCATTTAGGGTAACTTTTGGAACCAAAACCTAGTTTTTGGTATTCCAAAAAATGTCGAAAACAGCACATTTTGTTTTAAAAAAAGCAAACAATGCGCTTGGATAAGTGGTTTTATGCGCACTTGGTGTAAATTGGGTAAGTTAATTAAAATAATTGTTCAGAGCTAAGAACAATTTGGATCAAAATTAACAAAATGCTACATGCTGGACTAAACGTGAGTTTAGTGTGGAAAATGAGCAGTGAAACTGCGTACGCTCACCTGCTATGGTGTTAACAAACAGCCAAAACAACCAAACACTCCACTCAACTGAGAGGTTCAGTAAAGTTAACGTTTTTCACTCCAACTTGTTTTCTCAAATAACCATTCTTAGCAGCCAAAGAAATTAAAAATACTCAGCATTTAATGAAATAGCATTATAAAAAGATGAACTTCGTTTATCAACAAAAAGTACTTCCAAATTATCGGTGGGTGGAGTGGAGAATTTTGATTTCAGCAGATCAAACGACAAATGGTGGGTGAGAGTGGTGAGACGATTTTTGAAAAGAAACCGGCACAGTTTTTATTCAGCAAATAAATTGTTTCAAAAATTGTGAAACAATTCATTCATTTGTTTTTTAAACCTTTCTAGTTTATTTGAATTGTTGCTCATTTCATAGTCTACCACGTATTTTTTCAACAACGTTTGTAACGATTGGAATGCAACATGTTTTTTCTCATTACATCAGACGAGGGTTTGCAGATGGGCATCACGGAAAGCGTGCGCAACGGCAGCAGAGGACAAAACAGAGTATAAATGGTGGTGCTTGTGGCGATCGTTCATGTGTCAGAGGCAGAGTGCTGAGAGAATTGCTGTTGGCCTGCCCGTCATAGCCGTTCTCTCTGCTCGCCCGTCGTGTTTTGTGTTTTTGTGTTTCTCTCGCAGTGCCTGCTGTCGTATTCTCTCTCATTCTCTTGCATTACAACAGCGCGCACCAACAGCGCCGATGCGTTATTCGTTTATGTGTGCGCAGTGAATGCACATTGCACACGGGGCCGTATGCACACACACTCTGTCTCTCGCTCTCCTGTGTTACTGGCCGGCCCTTTGTGCTGTCTCGACCGGAGCACCATGCACACTGGCGGCGGCAGCGCTGCGTCCATCGGCACGTGAAACAACGTGCAATTTGCCGGCTTCTCCGGTGATTTGATAATGATTACCGGTTTGGCGGATGCATCTTGACGCCTATTGGTGGTGGTGTGCTGTCTGTTGCAGCGATTAGCGAACGTTGGAGGTGGCGAAATCGGCCGGTGACACGGCGACACGGCCGCGGTCTACTGTGGACGCGTGTGCTCGAGTGTGCAGAGCGAATTGATTATTGGTGCAGGCAGCAGCACACAGACACACGTTGTGCAGCAGTGCACAGCACACCACGAAATAGTACTGCTGCTGCTGCCTCGGCTTGCCTGACGACGTTGTCGCTCGTCTCTCGCCTTGCTCGATGCCGTTTTCAGGGCGTCATGAGTCTTCTCTGTCTTCTTTCTCTGCGGTTTTTTTGTCTGTTTGGTTCCCCGCAGTTCTCCCACCAAACGCATATTATTCCGCTCGCAAGTCCATTCAATCGCTCCACCAACAGATCTCTTTTTCTCTGTTTTTTTCGCCCATGCTTCTTGGCTGTTGTTTCTTCGGCGGCTGCAATTTGCGTCTGCCGTTTGCGCAAATGTGAATACGACCAGAGTTACATACACGTGTAGACACGGCCATGCAGGCAGTGTGGCCCGCCGTGCATCGCTACGCTGTTTGGTTGTTGTTTTTGTTGTTGTTAATGTCAATGTTGTTGTCTCACTTATTTGTAATACGCAACAGAAAAACTCGCATCTCTCTCGGTCGGCTCGGTACTACTGAGCACGTGTTGCTGGTGCTGTTTTGTGTGTATTTCATTTTCACCGCCACCGTGTAACGCCCGACCAATCAGTAATGAGCGGAACGCCATTCATAAACGTCTCTCTTACGCGTGCGCATATCAAAACCGCAGTGTTGTTGTTACTTGGCCACTATGCGTGTACTATTATGATGTTATAATAGTATTGCTGGCAGCGATCACATCATCATTGTGACATACTGCTTTCTCCCAGTCATTGTTAACAGCAGACATCAGACAGCCACCGCCACTAACAGTCGCTGCCACACACACACACACACTTACCACAACAACACTAAATTATGCCGAGTGACAAGTCATAGCGATTTAGCGTGACAACTGTATCCGTTATTTTGCTAGTAAACTTCTGTGCGTCAGATGTAATCACCAACCGTCAAGTCAATTCGTAGTACTACGAACGTACAATCAATCTTGTGAAGTGCCTGTTCACACTTTTTATCTGTTCAATGTCCATCAATCCTGTTCACTAGCCTAATATTTGGCTTGTTCATTTTACAGATGTTTGCTCAGTTCACAACTTCTCTCTAGTGACGCTCCTGTCCTATTCATGAGTAACTTCTGACGCTCTGCAGTTTTCAAACTTAACTACAAGCCACTTAGTCCACTGTGGTCTCTCTTAGTCCGCTGTTCTTTGGGCTCTGTTCTCACTTTTTTCACACTTGTTTACTTTCTGAAACTACTCCGTTTGGAAACTGCTGTCGGTGGTGGTCTGATCTTTTTTCAATGCACTTAATAATTAATTGAAATTTAAATTAATCAGTCATCAATCCTTAATTGTAACACCATGAAATCCCGGCGAACCAGCAAAATCAAAGTTTCTCAATTTGTTTTCTGAGATTGGAAACTGCTTTGTTTCTGTTTCAGGCCAACACAATTATACCAGGCCAACATCGGTCAATATCAGCAAAAAGCAACCAAGTACATTGACCACGGCGGTAACATGTTAACGGAAGCAGATAACCGTTGATT
This sequence comes from Theristus sp. LFF4_11, assembly GCA_030248135.1. Classification (NCBI taxonomy): domain Eukaryota; kingdom Metazoa; phylum Nematoda; class Chromadorea; order Monhysterida; family Xyalidae; genus Theristus; species Theristus sp. LFF4_11. Next base: position 132,372 of record JASANC010005464.1, read on the forward strand.
TCTTGCGACCGTCTGTAGTTCGCTCGTGTGATTTGATGACGCAACAGATGGCGACGCAGTCGCAGCAGCGTTCGACTCCAACCTTGAACACGCTGCTGAGGGCGCCTTCAACGACGGCCACCAGCACGGCAACACCGGCCAGCCGCCACATCTACCACAACAACGTCAACAACGTCGATGAGCTCAAACAGCAACAGCAGCACCCGATGCCGGCCTATGCCAACAAACTCAACAACACTCTGCCGCCGACGTCCACTCCGGTTGGTGCACGTTTAATGAATATCTGTTGATTTGGTCTTTGCTGTGCTCATACTTTGATCTGAAAGTAATAATCTGCAGTATCTGAATGAGTGGGGGTGAATGAAAGAAGAAGAAAAAAATGAAAGAAAATCCAACAACGGGAAACAAATTCTAAACGCCTTCAGTTTGATAAACAAAGAATTTCTTTTCTATCATCAATCGTGTGCCCAACCGTTGCCTTGCCACAAAAAAACCGGATTCAGAACAGTTTAACGTTGTTGTTAATTCTTTAACGCAGCCAACACATACGACTAGAACGTTGTAGTTTTCTTCAATCGACAGTGAATTAATTCTCCAGCCAAATGTCAGCCTGGTTCTTGCTGTGATTCAAGATGAAAAGTAATGATTCATCACCGTGAGGCAGATGCGGTCGCGCATGTTTGCATGCATGAGAGTTCTGTGCCAACAAGCTAACAAATAAGCTAACCGGCTCTGCGCTGTTTCGTCATTCATAATAGATGACGGATGAAGGCTGACTGATGCACCCGGAATAGAAACGGTTTTCATGCGCAAACATATAAGCATACATCTGGTACATTAGCTTCTGCTACAGGCAAAAACTGTCACAATTCGAAGCAACAAAAACCACAACTTTGAATTTAAGTAATCCGGCAAAAAATGATCAGCTGGAAATGTATTGTTACGTAATTAATAGCCTGTGATATCCATAACAACGTTACTGGTGAATAATCAAGACTGACTTAAATGTTGAAACTAAACTCCTTTTTACACACTGTCGCAAAACCGATGTGGTAATGTTGATTTTGATTTGCTGATTATCATTGCAGCCGTGCACAAGCAAGCACAGACGAGTGTCTGTCTTAAGTGGCACATGATCTGCGTCTTGTACGCACATGTCTTGGGAATACATGCGTGGTGCCCAGTTTAACTGACGCCCCCACTGAACTGCTTGCGTGTGTGCCGCACAGTTGTCTGTCTGCTTGTTAGGCGTTACGTTTTCTACTTTTTTTGTAACGCAACACCACTGACCGATTTGTGCACTTACTCTTTTGGCGTATTTCGCAGCTGGTGTGCTTGCACACGTGTTGCCAGTGCGTTTCGTTGTTGTTGGCAGACACTGCGTGTTCAGCGATTCGTTTAGCGTGCCCCTTTTTTCCTGGCCGACCACAGCGACAGTCCAATACACTAATAATTTTAACTGATAGCAGCCGTTCTCGTGTGACGCCCGAGCGTCTGGCGCGTCGTCAAACACCTCTGATTCATTTTCATCCTCAGCAACACAAAACAAGTGTGACATAAAACAACTTTCGAGCAACTTGTCATCGCGTTCTCTTGGCAGTGCAGTCAGTTTCTGTCTGCCTCTGCGCGATCCATATCACTTTAGCCCTGTCTGGTGTTGTTTGTTTTTCATCTATGCTGCCCGCCGTCACAGTCGTTGATGTGTTGTTCTTCATCCGGAAATCTCAACAGTCGGTTCAAATGATATACGTTGAGCAGATCAACAGTGACTGGCTGGTGCATCGCAAAGTTCTGCAAGGCTTCCGGCATCGCTTGCAGTCAGTCAGTCAGTTTTATTCTGCGGTTCAAAAGCCGAGTCACGAATAATACCGAACATACATTTGTGAGCGTGGACCAAACGATTTACGAATACTGACTGGAACTGCGGCACCAGTTTCAATCTGGAGAGTAAACTTGTGTATTTTTTACGTGGTCTCGTGTAAACTTGAGTAGATTCGAGTTTGCTACGGTCTTTGTCGTAGATGTAGGATACGCCGGAACGCGCCCGTACAACAGCACGGATGGCAGGGCGGTAAACAAATAACGCATTGTTCAGCTTGGAACAATTTTGATTTTACTGAATGTGCGATTCAAACAATCAACGGCACGCTTGCAAGATGACGCAACAATGGTAGAATGGGCACTGTAGTCCACATATTGATCAAGCACAACTCCCAGATATTTTACCGAAGTGACACTGGCTAATGTGGTATTGTCAACGGTGATGTGGACCTGTGGGCGACGGGTAGAGGCTGACCGACCGAACACAAAAAGTTTGGTTTTAAATGGGTTTATATGGTGAGAGATATGTCAGCGACTAGGTTCACGGCGGTCTGCAGGCGTGACAATCAGCTGCTCTGCCAATTGGGCGGTACAGGCACAGGTTGTCGGCAAAACAGCAAGCGGCCATTGAAAACAACGGTGCACACATGGAACAGTTTAAGCAACTAAAAGAAGACAATTATGGAGCACATGACAGTGAAACAAAAGACGATTTGATATTGCCAGAAGAGAACTTGAATGATGATGATGGCGAGTATCCCGATGCTTGAAAATGTAAAAACAGTGAAAGTGTAAAATTTTGGATAAAAGTGCCGTTGTGCCTGTTGAAAATTGACGTTTTTTAATCACCCTGTAAGCTGTAACATACCCGTGCGACAGTGTGGATGACCGATGTGCGCAGCCCTCAAACCGGCGCGCAGCCCGCAAGAACAAACTTTGTGAGCTTTGCTTCACTGCATCGGCGTCCTTGCAAATGAACACAGCCCTCTAAATAATGCACTGTCCTCAAAATGGTGCACAGCCCTCAAAGTAGTGCACAGCCCTCAAAGTAGTGCACAGCTTTCAAACTGGTGCACAGCGCTCAAACTGGTGTCGCCACAATGACACCGCAAAAATTTCTTGCGGGCTGCACACCGATTTTGAGGGCTCGCACATTGGTATGACCTATTTTTTTGAACGTGTCCCACAGAAATGACGTCATGTGCGGCCAAACATGCGCTTGTCGTTCACAGCAAACCAGACTTTCCGTTTAGCCGATTTCTTCCCGTAAACAAACGGAGAATGTCGAATCAGTCACACCAAACTCACATTTTAATGCCTGTATTTTGACAAACGGGCGTTTTTAAAGCAAATGACGTCATTTTAGTCTGGACACGTTTGAACAAATCCACAATACCCCACCCACACCGTCGCACGGGTATGCCCTGTACATTGAGGTGCATCTGCAATTCTGTTGGTTTAGAGCGGATCAGAGCTGTTGGTTTTCTCGACAGTTCTTGTTCTCCTAAGACTTAACAACGTTTCATGAAACTTATACAACATTGTAGGATGCAGCAAACACTGTAGGGAATGCACAAATACAATTTCTGTTTTAACTTTCAGTTAGTATACGCAGACGCAACAGCCGCTGGCCAGCCGCCGCATCAGCACTACCCAGCTCCTCTGCCCCAGCAGCGGCCACCGATGCCTCCCGCTCCGACCACGTCCTACCCGAATGCATGGGTATGCATTTCAATTTCGATGACAACTACCGTAAAATAGCAAGATGCAACTTGACAGTGATTGCGCATATTTTTGCCAGTTCCATCAAAGGAACACTGAATCATATTGCACTTGAAAGTACCCGGCTCGACGTGTTACCTAAGAATTGTCTTATTTGAAAAGTGCATTGTAATTGTTTGCAGTACAATGGCCCGCCAGTGCAAGCACAGGTGAATTGTGTGCCGCCGTACTACACGCCGCCGTCAATTGCCCCTGCTCACCCCGGTGCTATTCCTTCCACCTCCGCGGCTGCTCCCACTGTCGACACCTATCAGGTATAGCTCGTTCACATACACACATACTGCTTCTTTTTCCTAAACGAATTGATGTGCAAAAAATAATTTGGTGCAGAAAATTTTGTAAAATGTAATTACAAGCGTACTTTTGGTAGTGTGTCGTGAACAGGTGATGTTAGTGTTGCAAATCTTTGCGCTGCAACGGCTGCTTCCCCCGCCGTGTAACGTTCGGTACAGATCAAAACTGTTAAGTAACAAGCAAACTGTGATTTCCCTGATCCTCTTCAAACACTAGGGGAGGGGCTTAGGTTAATCAGCAGACTTTCATTCACTGAACGTAAAAACCGGACAGAAATGGAGGTTCAGCCATCATTTGATCAAATAATCATCGAATGACAATTGAATCATCAGGTGACATGAATCATTTAGTTTTCATGCCAATGTGATGTGTTTTATGAGCGCTATGAGTTACGATTAACTAATAGCATGGGTTTGCTTGCAAGCAAGTAATTTAGTGCTACTAAACCATTGATTTGAATGAATATAGAAGATTTAGTGGTGTTTGTTTCGGAGATGATTTCTGTAGAGCGCGTTTCTTCAGCCGTCCCGTCAGGCGGCCGCAGCGACGCCACCGTGCACGTCAACGCCATCGACTGGCCACGAGCCGGTCACCTCGACCGCCACCACCACCACCGCGCCTGCGTCGCCGTCTGCTCGCTCTGCTAAAGAGACATCCGAGGTACACTGTATGCGATTTTCGTTGACCACTTCGAGCAAGCACTTACTAGAACGCAATTTTAGTGAGGCTAGGCCTCACTCAGGCTTAGTGATTTTATCAATCAAGCATGAGCGTTTTACTTGCAGGATGCTGCTTTCGCTTATATTTTTTTGAGTTTTAAGGTTGGAGTATCCTCAGTTGATGTACATTTTGTAAAAATTGAAAAAATTTCGTGCGTCTGTGACCAGAAGAAAAACGGTTAGGTTCACCTTTTTTGGAGCGTGACGGTTGAGATTTCGTGGTATTAATAGTACTACTACTACGTAATCTGGTGGATGTTTGTTATTGCGTGAGCTGGCTGAATGAATGATTATGTTGTCAGCAATATTTTCCGACTTACTACCACTATTAAAAACGATAAAACACGGTTAGTGCGTATACTTTATGCGTAATTCATATTAATTCACATTTACTACAATTATACGTGCATCAGTTGATGGAATGCAGAGTGGATTGTGTTATGCTTGTTTTTCATTTGCGTTCATCACACCGCCACTGTGGTGACGGATGGTTTTGATGAAACAGGCAATTTGAGATTGGTTTAAGAAGTATTGCCAGCTGTGTTTATGCCCCAAACAACAACAACAACAACAACACCCTAAAACATGACAAGCGACATAACATAAATTATAATGTGCATCTGTGATCGTCTACTGTCTAGCGGGGCGGCAAGTGTAGCCCGGCGACAAAGTGCACCGTGTGAGTATGTGTAGTATTTTGATAATGCTCAACTTTCTCTGTTTGTTGTTCTTTGTAGTAAATTTTGATGTTCAGCATGTTTACGTTTCGCCGTGTCATAGTAAAAGGGCGGGGTTTAATTTACCGATTGGCGGCTTATACGTGCGTTGTGAGAATTCAGCATGTAGATGTTTTTTGCAATCACTTTGGTGACAAACTCGGATACACACAACGCAGCAACAACAACAACGCGAGCGCACACACACAAATGCACAGAGCATTTCGCATAGAGAGCGACGTACGTATGCAGTGTTGTGTGCGGCGACGGCCTTGTCCATTGAGCTGCCTGTGTGTGCGTGGGCTGCGCTGCACTCGGAGCACCATGCAGTTACGATCAGTGTGCATTTTCGTTGCTATCTATCTGTTCGGCCTAGTCAGTCAGTCACAGTCACAGGCGGCGCCTACATCAGTGCGCCCCGATACACGCAACCACCAATGAATATAATCGCCGTCCGCTCGCGCTCTCCCAACCGGCTCGCCTGTCGTTCATTCTCTCTCAACGTCCTATCTCTCTCTCTCTCTCTCTCTCTCTCTCTCTCTCTCTCTCTCTTTCTCTCTCTTTCCATCGTACATAACAACGTCAGCAAAACACACACACACATGCACATTTTCTGTCTATGTAGCCCCATAGATTTTGAAACGGCGGCAATGGGCGCGCGCGCAACGCCCAAAACAGGGGAAAAATATGGGGGGGTGGTTTGGGGGGTTTGGTGTCTGCTGCTGTGTCGCTCGTTCTGTATCAGCAGTGAACAGGGAGAGAGAATCGAGAGAAGGCATCTCCGCTGACTACTAATACTGGCTGCGTTGTGTGATGCTTGTGCTTCATGATGGACGATGCGCATCTTGTGTGCGAGCTCTTAGTGTTGGTTGAAGTTGTGCAACAGTGAAAGTCAATGTAAAAGTGTGTTACACAATGCGTCGCTCTTGTAAACGGAGGGAAGTATTGTCTTAGTTACGAGCGAGCAGCATATCGTCAACATTATCAAACACCACTGAAACATCACTTCAGTTTGAATCCAGCGTAACAACTAAAAGTAAAAACGGCAATAAACCCGGTTTCGAAGCAGGCAGCGTTCGGATTTTTTTCGATGGTTCATGAATGATTTTTTGACGTGTTACGTGAAACTTCGAAAAAATATGAACGCAGCTGCGGACTGCGGAACTGAGTTTACCAAGTGCTCGAAAAAAATAACAAGACATTTCACGAGCCACTTTGAAAGCACAAAGCACGATGCATTGTTGCTCCGATCAGCCAAGAATGGGGGTATGGGGCATCGCAATGTGATGCAAATTAATGAGCTGTGTGGTTTTCAATTTGCAGACGCCCCCAATGGCGAATGGCACGCCGGCTGTGTCCAGTTCGCGTGGTGCGGCCGTGCACCCGCAGGTGAAGTCGCTTCGCCCGCCGCCTGGCTCCTCCTCGATCCCGTCGCCTGGAATGGTCGTTTCATCGCCTGGCTCAGCCGTCCAGCACTCACCGCATTCGCCCGCCACTGCCTCTCAAGGTATAATGGCCCCCTAGCACCGGACATGTTGCTAACAATGTGTATGTTGCATAAGAAAGCGATCGTGCAACACAGACGGCTGTTGTTGATGACACTTTGGAAGCACTCAAAAACGCACGACAATCACGGATGCAGGCGCAGGCAAACCGATGTGTGGTCGGTCGTCGGAGGCGGAGCAGTCGTCGCACGCGTCCAATCACGTGACGCCGCCGATGTATGCCGGACCGGAGACGTCCGCAGCGGCGATGCAGCCGGCAGCACACGGCTACCCGGTGGCACCGGCATACACTGCGCAGTACGCGCACTACGCTGCAGCAGCGCCGGCACAGGCACATTACATGCAACGGCCGCCCATGGCGTACGGCGCTCCCATGTACCCGGCACAACAACAGGCGCCTCCGCCGAGCGTCGCTTACAGCCATGCGCCGGCTGCTCCTGTGTACGCCGCTGCCAACAGTCACGCAGTGCCGCCGCAGTACGCCACGCCGCCACGGAGGCCGCCGCCGTTGTCGCTGGCGAATGGGCCGATTGCCGCGAGCACGCCGACACCGGTCACTGCCAAAAACGGGCCATCCGCAAAGGACGCATCGCTGCCGTCAACGCCCGGCGCGCAGAGTCCCGGCGCTGCGTCAGACACGCTCAACGACTCGAGCATGAATTCACCACAGCAGTGGCCACAACCTCAAGTCTGTTCGCTTGCAGGCTGTTCGTTTTGTTGAGAGCTGTCTGTTAGGCTCACTTGAAGTGTTATTTTGCGTTTTTTGTCCAGAGGGCTCCGTCAACACAAGGAAGGCCTCCGCGCGATTCGTCAAGGGATCCTGGGCTTGCTGACCGTTTGGCCGGCAATATTATGAACTTTAATACACCCGAACAACAGCAACTGTATCGAATGAGACAAAGCTTCTACCATCAGCTGATTAATTTTTGCGAAAGTAAAGGTATGTTATTTATTTGGTATCAAATAATTCATGTATTTTGTGTTTGCCGTATCTTGTTCTTTTATTGTTTGAACTGTTTTTGTGTTGAACATTTATCATTTTTCATTGTCTTCACTTCATTGTATCATCACAAAGGTACCCCGCTGACAACGCAGCCGACTGTCAGTAAACAGACGGTGGATCTCTATCGGTTGTACATGGCTGTACGCGACCGGCACGGCTTCGAACACGTTCGTTATGTTCTTGTTTACTGTTTAAACCAAACTATTGAACATTTCAAAGTATGTACTTTGATGGTGGCCGGCGCGTCGTCGTGTTTTCCATGTGTGTCAGTATGGTGATAGTCAGTGCAATAGTTAGTTCGTGTAATAGTCCTCGCAATCTGTTTCGTACTGGTACCGTGATTTGCTTTTGTTGGTGTCATTTCATTGGTGTTCAACTGTTTTCAAATTTGGTGCGAAACCAATCATTGCGCGTAAGAATCCTTGTACATGAGATGGGCTAGTTTTGTGAAGTATCATATTCGTTCAACTTGTTGCGCAGTAGCAGTCAGACGTGAGGTTTGAGCGTGAGCTAAGTTGTCCATGTGATCAAAAGCATACATAATCGACCGTTGGTGCATGGCGTTCTTAGTTTGTTCGATTGTGTTTGTTTGTGCACGTTTTGTTTTTCACTATTTTTCAACCAGCAATACAGGGCAGCAGCCGTCGCAGATGCCAGCAACCCGTCCGTGTCCCTCGTCGATCACTCACGTTCCTTGTTATTTTTTTGCTTTTTGCTTTCATTCGTGTCTACTGTATGGTCACTTCGGAGACTGTTTTCTTCAACTATTTGTGTCTTTTGTTCTGTCTGCAACTGCAATGCTGTGCTGGCCACATGTCTTTCTAGACCACGTTCATCCATTAGCCATTGCTAGCAAACCATACCCGTGCTACCGTTGTGTGACAAACGTAGAATCGGTTCTTGTTAGAAAGACACAGTAAACTACGGGAACACCAATTAACAACGGTAGTGTACGAACACGTTCGCACGTGTATGATCACTGAGTTCCTTTGTTTGAAGTCAGTGCACTCTGTATAACGCAGCATTTTACCAATCAAACTGACACGCACACAAGACACCACGTATGTGTGCGTGTGCAACAACCGAGTGCCCTGTGTTCAGACTAGGACTTTATACTCTTTATTGGCGTGTTTGTTATGTTCGCTTGCCGTGCTATGAACACCGGAGGTCGAAGGTAACGTGCCCGAGCTAGCTTGTATATCTTCTGCATTCAGCGAGTTTGCGCACAGGCCTTTTGTTCAATGATGCTGAAGCGTTTTGTTGAATTGCTGTTGCTCACAACGACCACCATTGCATATACATACTACTTACAACCTAAACTTTCCTAAAATTTACTTATCACTGGTTTTCTTGTGTCCGGTCGATGATGTATGTTTAGAACGTCACTGACATAATGATCTTTGCACTCGTCGGCAGGTCACCAAACAGAAGCTCTGGAAAGACATTTGTCCACACGTGAACACCGAGATGGCGGTCAGCTCTGCCGCCGGATACCAACTGCGCAAGCATTATCAGACCCATCTGCTAGCGTTCGAATGCCACTTAACCGGTCAAAACTACGATTCGTTGGTCGACTTCTCTGAGAAACAGAAAAAGATCAAGCGACCGCGTAAAAATAAACTCGACGACGCTGCCGCTGCCGCCCCGCGTGCCAGTGGCACACCACCAGCCTCGAGTGGGCACGAGCCAGGTAACGACATGAGAGAACTCTTGTTGCACGTTTCACAGGTGACACAGCAGAAACAGTGGCGTGACCTGTGTCAAATGTTCGGCATTGCTCAGTCGAACAGTGCCGCCGGCCAACTGAAACGGGTCTACATCAAACACTTGCTGCACTATGAGTGTGATCTCTGCGGCGCCGATCCGCAGCGCATCTTGAAGTCGCTTGAGCCAAAAAAGAAGCAGCGCAATGTTGCGAGAGTTGTCAGCGACACCGGTAATGTTTCGCTTCATGTGAACACGACTGAGTGATGTATCCAATGGACAAAAGTAGTTGTCGACATTTTCCCGGGAGTCAGTTTCATGGATTGATGTATTGCAGCAGCAGCAGCAGCCGGCTACAACGAAGCGAACGGTGCAGCGCGGCACGGCTGGCCGGCGTCGGCGAGCTACACGGCCGGTGGAGGCAGCCAGGCGTCACCAGCTGCGGTGCCCCGTGCGCCCTGGCCGACACAAGCGACACAGGCAGCCTATGCAGGCCACCGCATGGCCGCACACAGCAGTCTCGTTGTGCGTGACCCGTTCGACGACCGCACTGCGGCCGCCTCCTACCCGAGCACGTCCAATGGTGGTGCTGCCCCAGAGGACGCGTATGCTCGCTCAGCCTCGTACGCTCCGTCAACAGCCTCCGCTGCACCGATGTACTCGCAGGCACAACAGCCGTGGCCACCGAATGCCCGATTCCCCACAACCGCCGCCACCGGACAACCGACAGCTGCTGCTGCTGTGGCACCTCGTCAGTGACTCAGCTGTTTTTTGGTCCATTTTTGATGGTTTTCTTCAAACGATGTAGTTTTTCAGCGTTTGGCAGTCGTCCGCCGCACCCTGGGAAGCCGATACACGCATGGACAAATGGACGTGACGCAAGGGTGTGTTCTCAGTTGCACATTGTTTGATATGACGCGCTTTGGGCTATTTGATTAGCAAATGAGCAAACGCAGCGGTTGCGTTGTCAGGTAGCACCCGTGTATGGGTCAGCGGCAGCGTCTGGCGCGATGGCCGTGCGGCGGGTGGAAGCGGCACCGATCGTGTTTGCGGCCGACTCGGTCGAGGCGACCACGGCGTCACAACGGAAACGACGCAAAGTGCGCTCGGCTGACGTCGGCAAAGTCGACGCGTGGCGGCTGGTGATGGCGTTGAAAAGTGGCCTCCACTCTGAATCTCACTGGGCCATCAATCTGCTCAACGTCATGCTCTACGACGACTGCACCGTGCTCTATTTCAACTTGCGTTCGTTGCCCGGTCTATTAGAGGTCAGAGCGCGTGTCGCATTCATTTCTCGTTGCTTTGTTCTCAGTGTGTGTACTACAGTGCTAGCTGACCATTATGTTCATGTGCAGGTGTTGGTCGAGCATTTACGGCGTTGCCTGATCGAGCTGTTCCCAGACGACGGCTTCGACGAACTCGAAATCCCAGACGAGCAAGGGTCCACGGCTTTGTCGAACGGTTGCAATGATGAAGCGGACAGTAACACGTTCGATGTTGTGGACATGTTGAACAAGCTGGACGAGAAGCCGACCATTCACGCGCACGTTGTTGCGAACGACATCAACGCGCCGTGCTCCGGCGCAGCGGTGTGTGACTTGACGCGCGCGTCTCGTTTGGGTCGACCGGTGCAATCACAAAGCAGCAGCATGCCAACGCAGCTGTGCAAGCGTGTTCGTGCGATGCTCGATAGCAGCCACCAGCAAGCGGCCGCCGACACGGACGACTGCAATGTCGAGTACGACTGCGCGCTCAGCGAATGCTGGGCGAAGGGCGGCGGTCTCTCGTCGTCGCATCTCTCGTCGAAACTCATCAAACGCTGCAACGATCGGCGTCGCTTGCCGTTTCGCGTCGGACGCAATCGGTACGACGACGTCGGTGACAACGAGCCGTGCAGCACGGCAAACCGGCCAAACGGTGGCGTTGAACAGTGCGACCGCAAAAGAACTGCTGATGTGAACGCGTCGAACGAAACGGACAACAACACCGACAACAAACCAAAAGTGCACTGCCCATTCTATTACCGTGCTGCGAGCGAAGAGGAAACAGCAGAGCTGCGCAGCGAGGAGTGCCGTCTGCTGGCGCCGTGTGCCCTTTTGGACGAGTCTAAGCAGCTGACGCAGACCGTACGACGCTGCCTGGCGCTGTCGAACATCATTCGCGGCCTGTCCTTTGTGCCCGACAACGACGTGATCATGTCCAAGCAGTCCGTGCTCGTCGCGCTCATCGGCCGTCTGCTACTGCTCAAGCACGAACACTTGCCGAACGACCCAAAGTCTCGTTCACTGCGCAGAGTGATCCATTCGGCAGATGTCGGCAGCAAAGAGGCGAGCGCACAGCACAAGCAGCCGGCTGCACAGACGACCACCAGCGGCGCATTTGACGGTGTGCGCGAGGCGGCCGAGCGCCTGGCGGTGGTGGAGTGCGCGGAGCAGCTGCGCGAGGACGCGTTCGTCGTTGTGTGCCAGCTGAGTTGCGTGCTCGACCTGTACGCGCACGAGTCGTCCGTGGCGTACGGTGTGCTCGACGCACTGCTGCATTGGTGCGTCTGCGCTGCGCCGGCCGCCCGGGACCCGCTTGCCTCCGGCGCACTCTCGCCGGTCATGTACAGCCTGGAGGCACTCGCAAAGCTGTCCGTCATGGAGCGCAACGTGGACATGCTGCTGGCGACCGGCTCCTGGCCGCGCATCGAACGATTCCTCGGTGTGCTCGGCGATTTGCTCTCGATGGCCGAGGAGGTGCCGATGCGCGAGTTCAGCATCGTGCTGACACACGCACTCTGCACGGCCTCCACGGCCGCCTGCTGCGTCGTCGCTGACGCCACCAACGCCGTGCCGCATCTCGTCGCTTTCCTCGAGTTTCACGACGCCAACATGCACCAAGTGAGTGTCGTTATGGGTTTTCTGGAATTGGCTGGTTGTGTGCTTACTGCAGTTGAAACGTGTTCATGTGCATTTACAGATCCGCTACCAGAACGGCATCCAGGCGTTGCGCGACAACCCGGAGCGCATGGGCACCTCCGTGGGCATGCTGCGTCGTGCAGCGAGCATTCTGCAGTGCCTCGCGCGTGTGCCTTGTTGCCGAGCGCAGTTCGTGCGTCACCAGCAACGTCTGCTGCAAGCGACCATGTCGCAAGTGATGGACGCTCGCACTGCTGCCATCGTGGCCGACACACTCTACGAGCTGCACAAGTCGCACGCCACCAAACAAACCACCAACCACAACAACAACAACGGCGACAAAAAGTGCGAGTCGGCGCCGCCGTCGAACGAGCGACCAGAGTGGAAATGCCAGCTGAGCAATGCGAGCAACAGCAACGATGAGCAAACGACAAACGCACACAACAATGAGACGCAGACGAACGTGACGTTGCACAACAACGAGCACTCGTCGGACAGCACAACAGCAAACAAGCAAAACAGCACAGACAACAGCAGCTGCAGCAGTTGATACAGCGTCATGTCGCACTAGTTCTTCACGTATGTACGATTCGAATAGTTCGTTGAATGCGAGCTGATGTAATGTGGCTCGAAATTAAACTGGCACAGACAAGAGCGACCTGTACCGTTGACATTCCCTGTGTCCGTTGTTCTCTTCATGTGTATTTTTTGGCAATGTTGTTTTTTGTCGCATATTGTTTCATAATGTGAACTTGAATGTTGGGAGATTCCTATTGCTCAGCAGCTGACTGCTATACTATTGTTTAGTTACCTTAAGCTTGGTTATATTGTGGTTTTTGTCGTGTACTTACATGATGGATACTTGTAAGAAAATGTTTTCCGAGTCATTGTTTTGTCATGTTGTTATTTCAGATTCTGTAGCGTACGTGCGTACACTCACAGCAACATTTGGTTCACACATTCGATTGTAGCATTTTGCATTTTTTACTGTCGCTGTCGCAAACATTTTGTGATCAGCGTCCAATGTTCGAACGTGTATCTTGCGTATTTTTCATTTTTTTGAGACAATTCACGGTCTTTTTGTTGAAATACACAACTACTTTTTCTGTGCGTATTTTGTTTCTGTTTTTGACGTACTTTGTACAGTAAAATGAGAGTTTTAGATCTGTGGCTTGTCGGTCGTGCATATTAACGAACACATCGTCAGGCAGTTGGCAGCTGTCCTACTGAAACTGAACGAGCATTGTGGAATTGCATGTCATCATCACATGAGATTGCGAAATACTTTGCAATGTTCCTGCAAACAAAGTATGCTCTGTATTTCTACAAGGCACCATAAAAAACACTGCTGGCTTTTGTGTGCACAAACGTGACTGAATGCTTTTTAGCACATATTAGATATGTTAAGCAAAAACTTTTGGGCTTTGGAATAAACATTCACGCACATACCGTGCCGTTTTGTGTTTACCAGTTACCACAGCGACACGACAAACGTGTGGCATTGTCGTTCACATTTGACGTGCTGAAGTTTGATGATTTCATTTGTTTCAACTGGAATTTCAGAACACTAGCAACTAACTATGCCGCCGCACCCACCAGGTATAATTGTTGAATCACAGTTCGCTCGTCAAAATTCGACAGTTTCAAAATGGAACCTCGAACCTTGCACGAATGTCAGTGGCGGCACGCTGATGAAAACGCGTCCCAGCAAAAATTTGCTGTTTGCACCTAGCACCTTCACCAAAAGTTCATTCGATGAACCGTCCGAAAATTTGCTGACTTCAACGTCGTCGTGGCGTTTGCCCACCCGTACTTCAGAAAAATACAAGTTCAACTGCGAGTTATCATCGCCGTTGCAAACGGAAAGCAGCATTGTGCTGGATCGACCGCTGCTTGAACGTGAACTTTCTGCTAGGCGCCTCCTGCAACACCATGACGTTAGGCATCGTCCACAGAAGCTGCTCGGTGCTGGTGACACTTGGTCACAGGCGGCGCTTCATCTTCGCGGCTCAGACTCGCTGAAAAGCGCACAAAACTCGTTGCTTTGCTCATCAAGCAGCACGAAGTCGCCTGTGTGGTTGCACTCGAACAAACTGCGTGAGTTGATTTGGCTGCGTTGGAATTTCACTCTGTTTGCAACTGCACCAGACGGCCTTGACGTTCACACATGAATCAGCGTGCCAGGCATACATTTTTTCGACAGTACCTTGGTATGTGCCTGCTAAATGTGTGTCACTTCAGTAACAAGCAAGCACAGCAGCAGTGCATTGCGTGTTGGATGGTGTGAGTCTGATGCTGCACCGAGACATGACGATGACGACACGTGCGACGTGCGTGCCGCCTACGGAGACGAACACGACGACGCCCGTGCTGACTACGCCGCCACTGTACGCCAATCGCTGCTAGATGCCACGCCTGGCCAAGACGCCCATCAAGTGCTGCTCGATCACTCCAATGGCGAGCCCGATTTCTCACAGTCGCATGCGGACAAGGTCAGAAAGAGTTTGCATGACGGTACACTGTTGGTGGGCAGATTATTATCCGTATCGAATCACGCGTACGGAATGACCAGTTAACACATGGACGCATCGACGGTTTTGCAGCGACGTTGCGACTTTTTCTTGTCAGGTTGCACTGCTCACCGTGGTCTCCGGTGCGCTGCTGATGTCTCCGAACTTCGCCAGTGCTCAGGATGTGTTCCGTCGTCAGATGGAGTTGTGCGTTCAGGCGCTGGCTGAAACCGACCCAGAGTTCATACTGAAGGTTCACGTTTTGTTCACCACTGAGAAATAGAGACTTTTCTCCATATGTACCTTTTTCATTTTTATGGGCCAGGTTGCGCTGTACGCACGCAATGAGCTGAACATTCGAACAGCCAGCAACTACTTGCTAGCAGTGGCAGCCACTAACTGTGCCTGTCGCCCGTTTATACGAAAGTACTTCGCTAAAACTGTTCGTTTGCCATCGGATCTTGTCGAAGTCGCGCAACTGTACGCTGCTGCGGTGTGTGGGCCAGAACTGATTGATTGTGTGTTACTTGTTAATTCACCAAAAGCGTGTCATTGCTGCACGTTCACTGTTCCATTTAGACCGACCGAACTGAAAACAAGAAATGTCCGTTGCCGGTGGCACTGCGACGAGCGATGACCGAAAAAATGCCAGAATTTGACGTTTATCAGCTCGGTACGTCGTCGTAAATTATGGAAACGGCTTCAGCGTGTGTGGAGGAGCATGTTTTTGTGCGAGCATCTTATTGGCTTCCTTGGCTTTCATCCAGTCAGCGAGCTTCCGAAAACTAAACAGCTCAGTTCAAAATCTGTTTAGCGAAACACAACAAAGTGAAACGACCGCGACACCGCAAAAAGTTGACCGAATCAAAGCCGTCAAAGTCATCGAACACGGGCAGAAGCGAGCGGCGACAGCGTCGTGTGCTCCCAAAGAAGCCGGCTGACGAGCAGACGCAGACGTTCACACTGAAACGAATCATTCGTCAGTTGCACATTCGCACACCCGCCGAAGTGGTCATGTCGATCATTGGGAAAAAGTGAGCGTTCGGCAACAATGTTCAGTGCAGTTCGGCTGGCAGCCACCTCGCCTCGAATCTCTACACATTTTCCAGATACCCATCGAGCGCAGTGGAGTTTGCGCGCTCCGGTCTGCTCGGCGTTTGGGATTCGTCGCGCGCCGGGAAACGCATGAAACTACCGATGCCGGAGACCTGGGAGACGCTCGTCTCCACGAAAGGCAACAAACCGGACGTCTGGCAGCAGCTGCTTGGTCAGAGTTTCACAATGTTTTCTCTTTTCTCAAAATCTTTCAAAGAAACAGCCATGCGACGAACGGTGCTTTTCAGACAATAAAAAGTTGCCGTACATGGCGATGCTGCGTAACGTGCGCAACATGATACGGGCGGGCATCTCTGAGCGGCACCACGCGCAAGTCATACGACGCCTTCAGGATGAGGTCGCTCGCTTTGTTTTGTGTCAGCTTTCTCCACAGCCAGCTCCCGCGCTGGACATAAGAACCGGCGGTTAGCTCCCGCAGCTGATGGTGTGCTCCCGCCTGCGATATTTCTAACTAGACCACCCGTCAGAGTGCCGTGGTACTTCCACGTGATCGTGTCGCCGACGCCGCTGCGCTGTTTGCATTCGAGACCCAGATGCCCGCGACCAACCTCATGCACCCTCTCGATGAGTGTCGTGGTGAGCGCAAGAATCACCGAATGTGAAACGACCGCAAGAATCACCGACAGATCACCGTATAGGACACGACCGCAAGAATCACCGACAGATCACCGTATAGGACACGACCGCAAGAATCACCGACAGATCACCGAATGTGAAACGACCGCAAGAATCACCGACAGATCACCGTATAGGACACGACCGCAAGAATCACCGACAGATCACCGTATAGGACACGACCGCAAGAATCACCGACAGATCACCGTATAGGACACGACCGCAAGAATCACCGACAGATCACCGTATAGGACACGACCGCAAGAATCACCGACAGATCACCGTATAGGACACGACCGCAAGAATCACCGACAGATCACCGTATAGGACACGACCGCAAGAATCACCGACAGATCACCGTATAGGACACGACCGCTAGAATCACCCATAGATCGCCGAATATGACACGACCGAAAGAATCACCGATAGATCACCGAATACGAAGCACATGATTGCACCTGTCTCAACATTCCCATTTTGTCAGTTTTGTCACACAGCTGCACGGTAGCTTGTGTTCGAGCACCACACTCAACGTGCGTGCTGGCGTCGTGCTGATTCGGGGATGTCAGGCGAGAGCACCGAGCGAGACCACGATGACCAGTCGACGGAAGCGCCCGTGTTTGGTGTCTGACGGAGCCATGCACGCTCAGGCTCAACGTCGCAGCGGGCCTCGAGGTGATGATGATGAGCCCGTTTGGGTGTGGCTTTGCTGACGGCCAGCTGCACGAACGATGGTTTTGATGGTTGATGATGCCAGTCGACCATGTTAACTGCGGAAGGGAAGACAATGAAGTTCTCCGACCGGTGTTGGCCGTTTTTATAGGATTCTTTCTGGTGCAATTAGCGCAACGACCGCCTAATTTTCAATCGTTCCGCAATTATCGTTACCGAATTTCGACGTTTTGCTGCATTTATCTGCGCAATTTTCTCTAATTTTCTCACTGATACAGCGCAAAACATAGTGCTAATTATGTTCCTGAACCACAATTATTTCGGAAACATGAACAATAATTGCACTGCAATTACCAAAATCGGACGTTAATGAGAGTCAGAAAACGTATATAAGCAGGCAAAACCGGCTGAAAAAATCAGTCTCGGATTCATTTCCGAGACTCAAGCCAGTCTCTGATTCATTTCCGAGACTGAAGCCAGTCTCGGATTCATTTCCGAGACTGAAGCTGGGTACCTGGTAGGGGAGCCCGGGAGCTGGGAAAGCTCGTGGATAAGGGGTAAGGGAGGGGAACCCAGGGGTAGGGCACTGGGAGGAGAGTAGGGGGGAGTGGAGAGGGTTGGGGCCGGGCACCCGGGGGTGGGGGGGCAGGGGCGGGGGGACCCGGGGGTGGGAGGAGTGGAGGGGGTTGGGGCGGGTGAACCGGGGCAGGGTCCCGGCCGGGGGGTTAGGTGGGGTCCCGTGGGGGGGGGGTAAAAACAATAAGGGGATAGGGGAAGAGGAGAAAAGGGTGGGGAAAGAAAGAAAAGGAAGCGGAAAAGAAACAGGCTGAGGAGGAGAGACGTAGAAAAAAACAGGTGAATGGAGAACGGTGCATGGTGTACACACATTATTGTGCTCGCATGTTGTTGTTGTTGTACCCGAAACCTGCACGACCGAAGACTGCACGGCCGGCGGGCGGGAGTACACCATCAGCTGCGGGAGCTCACCGCCGGTTCTTATCTCCCGCGCGGGAGCTAGTTAACGCGGGAGCTAACCGACGTGTCACCGGCATCGTCGTTCATATTTCAGAAGTCCGTCATCAACAGTCGACAGTTTCCGTTTCGTTTCTTCTCGGCTTACCAAGTTCTGGACGAACTGAAGGAGCAGCTGAAGAAATACGGTGCGCTGGAAATCATGAACATCGATGGCAGAAAGCAAAATTTATAACTTTATGGATGATAACTAACTACATTTATTAATTTAAATTGATAACGGCATTCTTAATTGCATTTCGAAGATTCGGCGACGCAGCAGTCAACGAGCATGCACTCTCGCAAGCCCATTTCGGGCCGTCGAAACAGAAAAGACCAGAAACAACTTGACATACGTCAACGAAAGCAGCTGCAAAAGATGCTTTCCAAGTAAAAACCGATTTTTTGTAACTAGCTGAATGATTTTTTACTTTTCATTTATCAAAAACCTACTCATACTCATGGTGTCCAATACAAGCTGTCATAAATTGTAGCGATAGGTGCATTAGATTGTACCTGTGGCATACAACCGTTCAGAACAGTGTGCCATTTGCAGACCACCGCAGTATGATGAAAGCATCGTTGAGCGTTACAAGCACGCACTGGACAACGCGCTCAAGGTCGCCACTCGACACAACGTGCGGCCGATCCCGGGGCGCACGCTGGTGTTCTGTGACGTCACTGCAGGGCAAACCGTGCAGGCGGCTGGCGTGCGCGCGCTCGGCTCTGTGTGCACGGTCGGTGGACTCGTTGGGTGCAGTGAAGAATTGGGCTCATTTATTGCACAACCAAGCCACACTGTCAATGACTTCTGTTCAGGTGCCTGAAATTGCGATTCTGCTCGGTTTGATGTGCAAGTACGCCAGCGAGAGTTGCACGATGCACGTGATCTCTGGCGATTCGATGATCGAAATAGAATTGACCACCGGGGGCACCACGATTCTGGATAACATGAAAAGTGCAATGGAAAAGGTTACGCTGGGCAGTGCAGGGCACGCTAGTAGCTGATGGTACTTTTAGAGGGAATAGAACATGTTTTTGGTGGATGGCGTGTCCTCGGAATCGCTGGCAACGACAGCAGGCATCACTGAAAATCTGTCGCTCAAATGCAACCTGGTCGCAGTGTGTTTCAGGTGCAGCAAGCCATGCAGCCTAGCAAACGTACATCGGGTGACTGCGGTCTTGCACGTCTGTTGGAGTCGTTCACACTGCAGCACAACCGAGTGGACAATGTGTTGCTGCTTGGCACCGCCGTCAACGACGCCCGTGAGCGCCAGTGCTCGCAGTTCGCAGAGCGCCATCGGCACACGGTCAACGCACGGTGTCTCTATGTGAACGTGGATCTCGGCGCGGCGCCAAATGCGTTCGTTTCGTTTGAAATGTTCGGCCATTCCGTTTCATTTTGTGAAAATCTGTGTCAGGTTTGTTTTCGCGCCTGTGTTTTGGCGCCCTGCAAAACTTGTAAACAAACACAAACCGTCGACAACAAGTGTTTGCTTTTCAGGATGCTGTGCAGTGGTTCAGCGCGCGACGCAGTCATCTCGTATAGTTCACAGAACATTTACTTGAAGGGCTACAGTGACCAGCTGTTGCGTTATGTCGTTGAACGTGGCAACGCCGGTCAGTTGATGCATGTGCAACGCATTGACAAGGCATATGAACTGCAAGCAAACGCCAACAACAGCGTTCCTGCAGTGGGTGCACTGCGCAACACGTCACTCGCATGGCACGCTGTGCCCTCGTGGCAACAAATTAGGTCAGCGCTTGATTTTGTTAAACTTGTTGGCAAAATCTGGCTGCAGTCGAACTGTGAATCAGGGGCAATCAGTTGATTGGCTGCTTTCGAATTGCACTCACTGATTGATGTGTTGACCAGCTCGATGCAGCCAGTAACCCCATTATACTGTTGCGCCCAATCATTCAGCGAATCAGCTGATTGCCAGTTCATCGTGGCTTTCACATCACCGTGTTCATGTTGTTGCAGTGAACTGCAAGTGCGCTGTGTCCGTGTGTTTGTGTCGTCCACATTTCGCGACATGCAATCTGAGCGCAACCTGCTGACGCGTCACGTGATGCCGCAGCTGCAGCGGATCGCAGATGCTCGTTTTGGCACGGCACGTCTGCTGATTTGTCCGGTCGATCTGCGCTGGGGTGTCACGCAGAAACAACTCACTGAAAACAGGTCACTGTTTTGAAACACGAAAAACGCCGTGCATTCAAATAGACTGACAGAACAGTATTCGTTGAACCGATTTGTATGTGGCTGGGTTGGATATGTTTTGGGTGCATTGAAGAGCTTGTGGTCTGTTGCAGCTCTGTCGAGCAGTGTCTGCAGGAAGTGCACAAAGCTGACGTTCTGGTCGCGTTCATTGGCAGGCGCTACGGGCATCGGCCAACAGCGGACTGCTTGATCGAGGTTTGCTTCACTTCCAGCAAATCTCAGTGTGCCTCCGTGGTTTATCGATTGGTTCACGTTGTTGCCTGGTTCACTCAGACGCGCTCGCGCATCGCAGCACTGGACAGCGTGCTCACTGACGAGCTCATTCAGCAACGGCCCTCGCTCACAGAGCTCGAAATTCGCAGTTTCATCGCTGAACACGGCGCTGCGAATGCTTGGTTCTTTGTGCGCTCGTCGCACTTCGCGAGGCACGTTTCAGCGTTAGGACACGTTTGCACGGACTGCATTTCAATCGGGCGCATTTGTTGCGCGAAACGCCACCCAACTGGCGCAGATCGCATCATGCATCAATCATTGTGTCTTCTTACAGTACGGCCGAATAAATGAGGCAGTCAATCAAGGCGGGATCAGTCGCAGACTAGGAGTTGTCTTTTTCAAAAATGCCAACATAATTCCCAATCATGTGTGCAAGGAAGAAAGAGTGCACAGAATAGCGCGGATAATCCATTAGTTTAAAAAAACGAGTCAAATTTGGCACACAATGTGGTTTCTGAACGTCTTTTCTTTTTCATTCAAATTTCGCGCGCTCCTTGAACCCTGAAAAAAGCTGCCATGTTTAATCGGCCATACCGTATGTTTCGTTTCTGTCATGTGCAACAGTTGTCACTATTTTATTACCACTTTTCATGCAGAAGTGTTCCAAAGCGTTACAAGTCGATGGTGACCGCTAGAAAGCCCGAGACACTGCAGAAGATCAAATCGTTGAAACGCTTCGTGAATCAGTTCGACGAGCATGTGTTCACGTTGGTTGCTGTGCTGTTTTAGTTGCTGTCAGTCACTGTTTGATGTGTGACGCCGTGTGCCTTTGTTCCAGTTACGACGCAACCTGGGCCGGTGTCATCGAGGGCATGCCCATGGCGCAGCGTTTGTCCATCATGGCCGCACTGCTGGCAAAATCCATTTTGACGTCGTGCGAATCACTGCTTCGGGTGACTGAACATTTGCTTACTGTTAATAAAATGCCTGAAACGTGTTTGTTGCGTGCAACTGCAGCTACAATGCATGAATGTTCAGTCAACGAGCACTTCATCAACGGCCACGGCTGCATTGCCGGATGCGAGTGTTCACGCGCACTGGGCACTGGCTCACCACTGGCCCGGACGTCAGCAGTGCGTCGCCGTCGTCACCAAATTCGCAGTGCGCCACCAGAATGTGCTGCTGCTCGGCGAACCCGGCGAGGGGAAAACGGCCGTTTTGGTCAGTCCACTAACGCCGCTCATCCTGATCGCTTTGAACGTTGAACTGAACACACTGGTTCTTGGGCGCAGTAAAAACAAAAACAACAAAAAGCTGCAAAAGTCAAATGTCAACATGCGCACACTTGTTGACTGAAGTTTTTTGCGAGCTCTCCGGGTGTGGACTGAATCTAGCATTTGTGATAGCACTGATTCGACGATGTTTTTTTTAGCTGACTTGGTTGTACGAGTGGATGCGATTGCTGGAGCTGAAACGTGTGAGCGACCACGAGCGAGTGGCACTGCCGATTGTGTTGCCGTGTTTCATGAGTGCATTCACGAGCACACCAGCACTCGCTGACGTCGTCACACATTTGTGCGCTTCGTTGGCAATGGCACTGTCTCTGCCAACACCTGTGCACTGGTTGGTTCAAGAGGCTGCTTTCATGGGTTGTCCCGATCGCTGCAAGTTACTGTTGAGAATCACCACCAATGCTCAGCACCATGTCCACATTCCGCGCGTTGCTCGACCGTGTGCATTCCGAGGGCAACGGTGCAGTGCGTGTGCTTGTTGTCATTGACGGCTTCCCACTGACGCTCATTGGTCAACTCTGTCTGAACTCACTTTTTGCCAGCACGCACGACGGCGTTCAGGTACGTCGAATTTGATTCTCTCGATTATCGTTTGTATCGATTGGTTTCACTGATCCGATGTTCCATTTTGAAACAAAGCTCATTTTTGCAACGTCCAGTTGGTCAGCTGGCTTGTCACGTGCGACGTGTCCAACCAGGCGCTGCTTGCCGTGACGCGCGCGGCTGGCTGGAAGACTGTGCATGTGCCCGCGCTGTCCGTCGGCGCTCGCAGACAGGTTCGCTCGGGTTCTGTGTTTCTGCTGTATGAAACTAAGTGTGAAATCTATTCTGTTTGTTTCCAATTTTCCGATCGTCCGCTCGCACCTGTCACATTTCGGCAAAGCGCTGAGCGAACGCGTGTTCGACAACCAAATGAACGCGTTGGTCTTGAAACGACAGGCGACCAGCGTGCTCTATCTGCGAGTCGCCTGCAAATTCCTGCGTCTTTACGCGAATTACGATACGGTTTGTGGTTTTGGTTTTGTTAACGAGTTTCACTGCAGTGTTCTGTTGTCAACCAACCCACAAACATTCCAGTTCAACTGCAAACGATTTCGTTTTGTTTCTCTTTCAGCTGCGACCGATGTTGACGCGCCTGCCGTCCACAACGGAGAGTCTGCTGCGTGCGATGCTGACTCGGCTGGTGCACACGCATGGACGTCGCCTCACCGTCGCCTTGTTCGCTGTCGTCAAACTGTATGCTGAGCAAGGTTAGCCGTCTGCCGCTGTCATGCCACCGACACCGTGGTTATTCGTTGAATTTCAATCGCATTCTCTGATTGGTTGGTTCGCATGATGTGCTCGAGTGCCAAATGGCTGTTCAGGCACAAGCATCTCCGAATGGCGTTTGTACACAACGAGCGCGCTGGTCCATTGGGCCTTTGGGCAAACAACTGTGATGACACGCAACTCGCAGCATCAGACGCCCCTTGAATGGAAACAATTACTGAGACGTGCCCAACATCCGTGTTCGGTTTCGAGACTGCGGTTCATCCGCTTGCTGTCCGATGCAGACATTTTGTTGAATACGAGCGCTCGCGGGTGAGCATATGAATGATGGCGCATGTTTGGCTGTGCAGCTGTTTTTGTTTCAAACATTTAGTAACTTGGTTTGCATTTTTAGCAACTTCACCTTGTTGTCACCGGCTGTCCTCGGTGCTGCAATCGCAGCTTACTTTCGTGATTTGGACGCCAAACAGAACGTGTTGACGCTTTGTGTCGCTGGTCAGGCAGTGTTTCAGTTTTTCCCTTTTTCGTTACTGTTTGATTTGGCTTCCGTTTGGAAAACAGCATTGATTGTTTTTAGCACAGAGTTACGTCATTTGCACGGAGTCGACCGACTCCGACTTTGCATCGGCTTTACGTCACTGCTTCCGCTACATGGTTAGTCTTGTCGCGACTGTTTGTTAGTTTGTGTGTCAGGTTATGTGAAAACAACGAAAAAAACTTTTACTGATCTCGCGTGTTTTGTGTTTTCAGCTTGAGCACAACCTGCACGTGCCATTGTGCGAGATGCTGCAGCGCTTCGACGTGCTACAGCGAGTTGTCGCACACAAACTGACTGCGGTCACGGCGGACGTGTGTCGCGTCATCTGTGGTCGCAGTGTCGCTGGCGCCAAACAAACGCTCTCACATGAGAACATCGGTTATCTGCAGCAATTGGCGTCTTTCCTGACCTCTCAGGCTGCATTCTTATCGACGTGCGTTGCTGTTGTTTAGATGTGGTTTTTTCGGGCTAGTTAGATTAATCATCATGTTTCGATTCCATTTTGCTGGGCTAAACTTTGTACCATGTGAAATGTGTGTAAACTTGCGAAATGTGAGAATGCCACGGTTGCAATGGCACTCAGGTATGCGCCACTGCTGACACAGCAACTGCACAACTTGCCGCACTCGCATGCCGTGCGTCGAATGTTTGCACACCGGCTGACCGACGAAACGCGCGCCGCCGGCTTTGTTGAACGTGTCGCATGCACGACGACACAGACACACTGTGCACGTGTGCAGCATCTGCCAACCGTAACTTAGGGGGCATTCATGAACGCACATTTAGTGACCGCATTGCAGTGTTGTAACACAGCTACGCGTCACTAAATGCTGCTTCATGATGGCCGCTTTACAGTTTTCATCAGGCTACACGGTTATTTCTTGCCTGCGTTTGAGCAGGTCTGCTTGGTATGCATCAGCTGGCGTCTTAACTTGCGAAACCGCAAACAACGAACGTTATGGGTTGATGGTCAGCACACGCTCATCGGTTGTGTCTCTTGACGGGTTTTTGTTTCTGCAGATCGGCACGGCGCTGGCTGAACACGCTGGCAAATTGGCGGTTGGACTTGACACGGGCACGGTGGTTGTGTACGGCTGTGGTGACGCCACTGACAGCGGTGGGCATCGTCAGATAATGCCAGTTGTCATGTGATCAGTGTTTGCGTGCTTGTTGTTTCGGTGAACAGCGTTCTCTTGCAGGTGCAGCAGCGTTCGACGAGTGCTGCCTGTGTGGCCACGTGCAGCCAGTGACTGCGCTTGCGTTCGTCGGCGCACAGCTGCTCGTGAGCGCCTCGGTCGACTGCACGCTGATCGTCTGGCAGTTGAACACACGCTCTCGGTAATGCGCCGTATTTTCAACCAGCAAATCATGTTTTGTACTTTCTTTTCACCACTGCCGTTTTGCAGAGTGCAAACGCTGAGTGCACATCGTGCGCCGGTGACTGGCTGCCGTGCACACCAGTGGGAGCGTAACGCGCTGCTGTCGGTCAGCTGGGACGGGCGTATATGCCACTGGAACACAGACACTTGGCGGTGCACACAGGACATCAACACGCTCAGGCCAGTGCTGTCCGGCCAAGTCGAACACGGCGCTGTGCTCAGCATTGTTGTTGCATTTTCAGTGCCATCAACTGCCTGGACGTCCATGCTGGCTGCCCGTTGGTCGTCACAGGCCACTGGGACGCTGCTGTCCGTCTGCACGACATGAGCACTGCCAAACGCACGGCCGTACGTTCAATAAATGGGCCCTATGCACGGTGAAGCTGAAAAACACACGCCAGCTGTGCATCATCGCTTTTGAGTCTGGCTCTGGCATGCTGGTTTGACCAATCAGTGAGCCTTACGCAAAAGCCGCCAATCAGCTGACTGCCTACGGTTTATGAGAGCGTGTGTGCGCATGCAGAGCGTGTTCATTGTTTGCGTACAGGTGTGGCGTGGGCACAGTGGCTCGGTGCGTGCGGTTTGTTTCGATCGCCCTGGCCTGCAAGTGGCCTCCGCTGACATCAACGGCGAGATCCGTCTCTGGTCCACCGCGCACGGCGTAACGGTTATGTTTTTTTGAACATACCCATATGTTGTTGTCAGTTGAGAAACGTCGCACGCATAACGCGGTGATCTTGTTCAGATTGGCTCGTTCGGTAGACACGAGCAGCCAGTGAGAGGCATGTGTTGCATTGAAGACAAACTGGCCACGGTCGCAGACGACGGCACGCTGAAGGTGATGCACTTTTTTTAAATCAATGCAATTCAACTGAGAAATGAAACTGTATTTCGCAACATTTCCTCTTGCTTTACTTTGCCTGTGTTTTACGTCAGCAGGTGTGGAAGACTGCCCTGGGCACCGTGACACGTCAATTGGCGTCAGTTGACGGGCATGGCAGCGACGTGCACGCCACTGCGGTTGCGGTGACGGCCGACCAGACGGTCTGCATTGTCGGCTACTCGACGGGCGTCCTGTGCTGCTACGAAGTGCACAGCAGCAACAGCGCACAGCGCTGGCAGTGCACGGTGGCGCAGTCGGTGCAGCAGCTGCTGCTCGTGGCAGACTCGCTGCTGCGTCACGTCACGGTCGTCTGCGACACCGATGTGCTCGTTAGTGCTGCTGTGAATTCCATTTGCGCACTGCTACTGGCTTGCATCGTGCTCATCGGTGAAACGCAACCAAGCAGCACTGAGAAGTTGCTCAACTATTGTTTGTATTGGCGTTTGTTCCAACAGTGGCGTGTTGCACTGCAGGTTCTCGACTACGCGAACAACGGGCAGCAAGTGGGCAGCCTGGACGTGCGCGACCTGGGCGTGGTCAGTTCGGTGAGCAGCACCGTTGAGTACGCGGCAGTGTCGTTCCACTCGGGCGCTGTGTGTCTGTATGCGCTGATGGACGCACGCTGGCGACAACAACAACGGTGTGTGCTGTGCGTTCTGTGTGCTCGGTGGTCACACAGTGTTGTAGTGTGCCGATCGCCAGTACTGCTCGCCAATTCGACAGCAACCAGTTTGCCTGTTCAGAGTGCCACCGGTGCGCACGTTGCGTGGCGCCCACGATGGCCAGTGCACACAGCTGGCGTTGCACCCGAGCGAGTCACTCCGCTTGGCGTCGGTCGGTGTCGACAGGGTGCGTCGGCGTCGTCTTGTGTCCGTGTTGTTCCATTCAAACGGCTGCAATTTGCATTCCAATTTTGGGGTTTTCAAAAAACCTAGTGGTGCCATTCTTTCACGATCACTCACTGCTCTAATTTCAGGTGCATTTCAAAACCAAGTGATTCATTGATTCTGATTTTCAGAAGCTGGTCATCTGGAAGACCAGCCGTCTGCTGAAAGAGAAAGACGATGCGGCCTCAGCGATGAACGTTGACGTTGACCAGGGCCACGTGGTCGTGCGTGGCGCACACCAGCACTGGATCAACTGTGTCGCGTTCTCGACCAGTCGACCGTGGATTGTGAGTTAGCTGCTGTTGATGATGGCGATTGTTCGCCGTTAACACGACTGTAAATCACAGACAAGAATTCGGCTCAGTCAGTTCAACCAGCTCGATGCGGCCAATCAGATTTTTTAAACGCCAGAATGCACAAAATACAGAATGTGTTTTGCATTTGAACTGCAGTTGCGTTCGATTCTCAGGTGACAGGCGGCAACGACTGTCTACTGAAGCTCTGGCAGAGTGACAATGGTGCGCCCGTGGGCACACTGCACGTGCATTCGTCGCCAGTGATGCGTGTGCACTTTCAAGTTGGTTGCTTTCGCATGGCAAACGCCCTCTTTGTGTGCGCTGCAATTTATTATTGTATTGTGGATTTATTCAAACGTGTCCGGACTAAAATGACGTCATTTGCCTTAAAAACGCCTGT
This sequence comes from Theristus sp. LFF4_11, assembly GCA_030248135.1. Lineage (NCBI taxonomy): Eukaryota > Metazoa > Nematoda > Chromadorea > Monhysterida > Xyalidae > Theristus > Theristus sp. LFF4_11. The sequence continues at coordinate 160,118 of JASANC010005464.1, forward strand.
TTGTCAAAGTACAGACATTAAAATTTCAGTTTGGTGTAACTGATTCGACATTCACTATTTGTTTACGGGAAGAAATCGGCTAAACGGACAGTCTGGTTTGCTGTGAACGGCAAGCGCATGTTTTGCGGCACATGACGTCATTTCAGTGGGAGACGTTTGAAAAATAGGTCATAGTATGTTGATTGGCGCAATCAACAGAATGCAACAGCGCGCAAGTGGCTGACTGTGCTGTTTGTCGGACGACGCCGTGTGTTGCTTGCAGCGTGCGTGCGTCGCGTCGCTGTCAGCGAGTGGTGAGGCGTGCGTGTGCTCAGCGCACGGCGCTCTCGTCACCCGCGTTCAACGCTCCGACTGCACCAACATTTCGCTGGTGATCGGTGCACAACAGCACGATCAACAACTGCACTGGGCCGTCATTCAAGAGCAGCAGATGGACGCGCAGCAAGCGCGCGCACCTCGCGGCACGGCGGCGGACGCGCCCACGCGGGAGTGGCTGCGGCACAGTCTGCTCGCCACGACACACGCGGACGGCAGTACGACGCTGATGAACCCGTTCCAGGTACATTTGCGCAAACAGTGAACCTTACTAAAACTGCGAGAACAGCATGTAATCGAAGGCCAAGAAACTCAAACTGACATCTGTTGCTATCAGCGCCTTGCGGCAGAGGCAGACTGATTGATCAAACTTTGCAGATTATTTTGCTGACCGCAATTGCTCAAAAAGTAGTTTAACACGGTTGACACCGTTTGTGTTGCCTGTGACATTTGCAGGGCTGCGAAACTCAATGTGAAACGGTGAGCGACAGCGGCGTGCTGGCCGTGTGCGCCACGGACACGAGCGCCACGCAGCTGGTGACCAGTGACGCTGCGGGGGCACTGCGGTGGTACAACGTGCCTGCAACACAACAGCGCACGACCGACGCCACAAGTGCGCTGCTCTGTATGACGCTCAATGCTGACCGAACGCTGTGTGTCGTTGGAATGCGGTAAGCGGCGTTGCAAAGTGCACGCGTTTGTTTCTCCCTCGAAACATATGCGCCCAATCGGTTCAGGCTGAAGTCCTAGTTTGAAGACTCAAATTATAACTCCTGTTATAATAACACAGTGATGTCACAGTGCCACAAATAAACACACGGGTACATACGTTTGTGTGCATGGTGTCTGTGCAGCAACACTGTGTTTCAAATCGAGTACACTATCTTCAGACTGTCACTTTCGACAATGAAGCGTCCGAACGCTTGACTTTCAGCATATTTTATATACTCAGCAAACTTTTGAACAACTCTGACATTGAATGACTCGTGGTGTTTCTCCTTTCAGCAACGGTCACGCACGTCTGTTTGCTGTTGACGACCTTTCCGGTTCGTGCAGAGAGTGGCGTGCGTCTGAGTACAGCATTCGTTCGGTGCTTTGGTTGAATGGAAGCACCCTGTTGACGCTGGACGATGCTGGCTGCATGCGCAGCTGGACGATCCGTGGTGATGCTGATGCGATGCCGTGAGTGGCCAACAAACAAGCACTTTTGAAAACTGGCACTCCACATCAACATGATTCGGCCATCCAACAACACTGATTAGTGACTGCCACCGTTCATTGGTCACAGTATTGCGCAGGCTTGCATTGGTGCCTGCGTCGAGCGTCACAGTGCCACTGGCGCGCAGTGTGCACGCACTGGACGCAGCACGCACGGGCACGCACTCGCACGTGCTGCTGCGGTCGTGGCACACTGAGCAGTTCATGGTGAACAAGCTCGCATTCGGCACAGAGCCTGCGCAGAGCCTGCAGCACGCCGAGTTTGTGGCGGTGCGCGAGACTCGCTTTGCACCGAGCAAACAACACCGTCGTCACGTGCTGCTACTACCAGTCGACACGCTACAGGCACGAGCCAAGGTGCTTGCTGGCCTTGTGTTGTTACGCAACCAAACTGACAATGGAAGTGAATCACGTGAAACGGTGCAATCGATTGACTTGCAGTACGTTTGCGAGCCGCAGACGCCAGTTGTGTCGTGCGTGCAGTTCACGTCACCAACACCAACGCACACGTTCTTGCGCTGTAAAGGGGCGTCTGTGAGCGCGTGCACTGCGTGGCCAACGCGCACGACCAGTGACGGCCAGCAAACGCTGGTCGCCGTCGGCACCTGCCACGGACGTCTGCATCTCATTTGGCTGTATCGCACGCGCACACAGGCAATCGTGCACGTGAATGTGAGTGAAGTGAAAATGCATGTGAACCAGCACGTGACGGCAAGCACTGTTGTGATTTGTGTGGCCAGGCTCATTCGGACGCAGTGGTGGAGGTGCTCGCCATTGGTGGGGGCGAACGGCCACGTGCGCTGGTGACAGTCGGTGAAGAACGCCTGTTGAAAGTGTGGACGCTTGCTGCTGACTGCAAACAACTGCAGCTGGTACGTGCGTACATCGCCCTGTGTTGTCGTTTGCTTTGTGTATTGCCGATGTATCAATCATAATGTGTTATCATTCATTGCTCTATCGTGCGGTCACCGTTTGCATACAGTCCCTTTTTCTCTGCGCATTCAACAATTCTTCCCGTTGAAATCACGCCGGCTCACCAGTTACGCACTTCAGAGTGAACGTTCTGATGAGCGTTCGCTGTGTCTCTGTGCGTTGTGCCCCCCACCCAACCGCAGCGCATTGCATTGCGGTCAGTCATCAACACGCTCGTTTGCGTCTAATTCAAACCATGATGTTGTAATCTACGTCAATTGTCTACATTTTACACATGTAACGTATAATAATCGCTGGTCAATTGACAAAAGAGAATGAGAATTTTGAATTGATCCGTCTTGTGAAATGTGCGTGCGCGCGTTTTCGTTCGTTCTCTCTTGGAAACGACCGCGCAAAAATGTGTTACGTGGTCAGTGGTGACAAACGTGCGCACACACGATGTGCACAAGTGTCTGCGCCTGCCGCCGTGTGCGTCGTACATGCACTGGGCTGCGTGCGCGGTTTAGCGATTTCGTGTGACTTTGGAGGATCGCGCTGACCGCAGGACAACCGCTGAATGTCTGTGGTGACATTGTGCTGCGCTTTGTGAATGACCGACGTTGCACACAGTGCACGCTGCCTTGGTGATGCGCCACGCCGTTCGTACTCCACTAATAATACGTTACGTTACGTTGGTTGAAATTACGCATTCCGGTCTCTCTTGAGTGCACTGCCAATTTCAAATATAGCCCTTTGACAGCTTTCAATGACATATCGCAATTATATGTCGTCCCGTCTATAACTGTATTGTTCATTGCAAGTGTGCAATTTTCGAAGAAACGTGTCACACAGTTCAAACCCCTAAATTTCAACTCCGCCTATTTCATTGTTGTTCAAAGTGTGCAAGGTGGTATGCTTGAACGTTGTCGGGCATTATCTTAAAACGCAGTGGCAATATATTGATAATAGAATACTTGCAAACGTTTTTGACCGATGGACCCTGTTTTTACCATAGTTGTCAACCCAACACCAAAACTAAATACAATGACTGCAATTCCGAGGTCAATTCATGCAGCAAACATTAAACGTAATCGCTGAGCTTGAGAAAACATTCAAAGAACAATGCAAGTGGGAATGAGTTTGACGTTACAAATGGCGCATGTTGTTGAGCGGCATTCATGAAATATGTAGCTACGCGGTCAGTAAATAGTGCTTCATGAATGCCCCTTTACAGATCGGGTGTTACGAACTGCCTAGTCGTCCCACGGTGGCAGCACTGGGCGCAATGGCAACAGCAAACAATGGGCACACGTGGGCTACAGTGTTGCTGGGTGATGCACATGGGCACGTGCAGTTGCTGCATGCGCACGTTGATGCGTTCGTGCAGCAGGACAGCAACGACAGCGACAGCGACATCACCACCACTGACTCAACGAGTGATGACGATTCGCGTGTTGATATTGAGGCGCTGTTTGATTGAATGCTCATCTGGAACATTGTGCTTTCTGTCATTCCGTGACAACGCTTCAGCACATTTGTTTGCTTCTCATGTGTTCTGGTCCCAGCAGAGTTTGCCTTGTTCATTCCACTAACATGTTGTGGTCATCGAACATAAATCATAGTAATGTTAACCATTCCACATCATGTCACGTTACAGTGTGCACTAACAGTGTTGCAACAGTTTTTACAGCTGTTTTTTCGCAGTTATTGCCTGTCATATGTTTCGAATTTGTTGTTGACGAATTTTTCTGGTTTCTTTGACTGGTGCAGCGGGGTGTTCGGTAGCAGTGTCGTGTCTAGTTTGATTCATGATTTACTTTCTCAATACACGTGCGTGTAATACAGGTTTAGTGATACAGACTTGCCTGGCTATTCTTGTTAGTCTGTGTGTGTGCGTTTTTTTAATAAATGGCTGTTTTTTTACTTTTATTTATGACGTTGCTCTAAATTGTCAAAAAATGTTCCGCGTGTGCAGTTTTACGTCTGCAAAATGTTGTTTATTGTTGTGATTGTGATTTCGATAATTTTCGATTGTTCTCTCAATCGCGTGTTGCTCTTTTTCACTCGCCGCCAGTTTCGACGAATAATAAGCAATGTCTGGCAAAAAGCTGACCCAAATTACTTGTGTGATGTGCATTACATACTTGTTAAGTTCTCTCGTTCATATAGTTGCTGCCTTAAATTTTGACCTGTTCGTTTTGCGACGAACACCGAAAAAACAGTTGCATGCGCTCGTAATGGAGATAAAGCTGTTCATTACGTTCAATGTTTCAACATTGTTATTACAATGCCGTTTGCGTTGCTTTCAGTGATACTGTCGCTTTATTTGCAGTTTACACGAAATATTGTTCTATACTATTTTGGTGTTTGTGTTTTAGTGAGTCATATTTGAACAGTGTCGAAGTCGATCTTGTGACTTTGACAATCTCTAGAAATAAATCCGTATGTAACAAAACTGAGTCGTGCCGTGCATTTATTTCATTGCAAGTTGTGGTGGCTTGAAAAATCGTTTCACACGAATTCAGCGAAACGGTAAATTTCATAAATCGTTTTTTTTTGACGAGTTGCAAAAAGTTGCTGACTGAATCCGTTGACAAGAGAACTGTGTACATTTGTAGATGCAACAAAAACATTCGAAGTTGAACTGAATGCATTGATTGATTAACGTAAAATGTTCGTTGATTTGGTGGCAGTGTGCATGTACAGTGCGCACTTTTTACAGTTGTACAGTGGGAATTCCATTGAATTAACCCAAATTTCCACAATGATCGTGTGCATTCTTCGGAATGCCCGGCGGCAGGCGGATACACGCGCGCGCGCGGGACGCTGCCTCTCAGCGATCAACAACAAAAATTGTTTTCGGCAGATATTGATCTTTTTTTATTGCTGGCGACAACGCGCGAACGTTCAACGTGTCTCATGATCAAACATTCCGTGCGTTTGTGTGAAGAGTCTCTGTCTGTCTGGTGCGGTTTTTTTCATTGTGTGCATTTTTTTCTGTTATCGCGGTACGAAATCGCAAAGGGTTTCTCCCGTGCAACTTCCTGCGAATCGCTTATCACATGAGAGTTTTGCATATTGTAAGAGCAGATTCCATACATAACCGTTTTCGGTGAAAGATTCGGAAATAGTTCCATGAGGTTACTGTCGTTCGGTACTGTTCCTTAAAAACAACCCCCAAGAGTTATCCCATGCAACAACTTTCCGAACAATCAAAAGGCCACACAGACAATTCTTTAGAAGTTTTAACGATTTTATTGAAATGTCAACATACACGTATCGATTACACGGCTACATGGTTTTTAGCGATTTTATTTCTTTTTTCGATAAAAGGCGAAAAACGTCGAAAACTGCGAAAAAAAACACGGTTACTACACCGCACTTGCTTTGATGAATAAACACGTGACTCAAGCAAAAAAAAACAAAACGAGTTGGTGTCAACATTTGTAGAATGAACTCCAAATGAGAACAAGTTTGTTTAATTGAAGGGTTGCATTTGGTTGTACGAGAAAAAATGGCAGTTCAGAATCTGGAAATCGTATAAATGCTAACAGCCGTGTAAATGCAAGAATGGTGGTCAGTATTGTTTTGGGGCGGTCAATGACAACAACACTGGGCGAGGTTGCTGCCGGCAACTGACGCAAACACAAATAATAAGACACACTCTAATAAACTATGCAACAAAAGAGCAATTGGAAAGGCAAAATTACAGTGCACACAAATGAGAACGTACAGTATTTAAAAAAAGTACAGTGCTGTCGCTGTTAGGTTGACCAGACCAGAAACATCTTCAATGAAAGACAGATAGCAAATTTGGTTTTCGAGCTATGAAAGCTATGGTGAGTTGGGCATAGTTGATTGGGCTTGGGTGCAAATCACAATGGTAGAATCTGTTGCATGCTGAAGAAATTGCTGAAGGTGTTGTGCTTATTGTTGACAGCAGCAGTAATTGAATGTTGATGTTGTGGTTGAGCGTTGAAGACACCGTGCGATGCGGTGCTCTGCCGACACTGATAATTCTCAAAAAGATACAGAAAGACAGAGATGAGAGCGGTGCGCAGCAGCTGCAACTGTTCGTTTATCGTCTCGTGCCGTCCTCGAAGAAGACACCACCATCCAACGCGCAGTATTTCGGGCAGATACCCTTCTCGCCCTGAGGACCCGGAGGTCCAGGTGGGCCCTGTGGACCCGGTTGTCCATCGGCGCCCGGTGGACCCGGTGGTCCCTTTGGTCCCTTGGGGCCAGGCGGACCTGGCTCGCCGTCGCGGCCCGGCTCGCCGGGGGGTCCGGGTGGGCCTTTCGGTCCTGGATCTCCGGGCTCTCCTGGTGGTCCTGGTCTGAGGGGCTAAAAATCAAAGATCAGTCTTGCGTTCATATAATTTTTGTCACCGTACTGAAAATGATGAACAAAATAAAAATGCATAAAACAGACCTCGTCCTGTGCTGGGGTGCCTGGGTCTCCAGGTGGTCCATCCGGTCCGGGCTCTCCGGGGGGTCCGGGCGGGCCTTTCGGGCCTGGTTTCCCTGGTGGTGCATCTTGTCCGGGGCGGCCTGGGGCGCCTGCATCTCCGGGGTCGCCTGAAAAACACAAGCAGAAGTAAAGTTTTGCCGCCGAAACGACGATAAATCTCAGCATTCAAACTAATATGAATTTTATGTGTTGAGTTGCACATGGCACCTGAATATCGAAAGTATCAAGATTATTACAGCGCATAACCGTGCATATTTCCATGTGCGCATGTGTGTGTTTATGTTTATGTTTCATCATTGTCCCATTGACCGAGCAAACACACGGATTTCAAGTTTCCAACGCCTGCTCTTTGGTAACCGTCTTATCGAGCAAAAGAAACATCACAGTTGTAAAACTATGAAATTCGTGTGTGCGTGTGATTGATTAGTTGTACGGCAAACATGACGGTGTGTGTGTGCGTGCTATAAAAGCGTAAAAGCGTTGCATCTGTAACAGTGCTGTATCTGTTCCGTTGTTGTTTGTTACAGGTTTCATGTACAACATCAGAACGCATTACAACCAAATCCAGCGTGTAATCAGTGTGTAAACAAAACGACATCATGGCACACGAACCGGGCGCTCCTGGCGGTCCGGGCGGGCCTGGTGGGCCAGCGGGGCACGGTTTGCACGGCGGCGGTGTTGACGGCTCGCACGGCGGCTGTGGCGGTTTGCCGGGCAGACCGGGCATGCCTGGCGCTCCGGGCTTGCCGGGACGACCCGGTTTGCCGGGGGCACCCGCTGGACCCTGTGGCCCGGGAAGGCAGCAACCTGCAAAAACAACGTTAAACTCATTAGTCAACATATAGCAGTTCGCATGGTTTTACTTCATTGGGCGCCTAGTCTTCGGCGCTAGCAACTGTAAAAACAACAATGGAATGGCAACAGAGTGATGACTTGCGACTGACCTTCACATCGCACATCCACCGGTGCGTTCACAGCGGCTGATCCACCGTACGCATTCGGTGCTTGTCGCGCCGTTCGGTTGTGATGTGTTGGCACTTCCTTCAGATGATTCACCTCAGACCAGATATCTTTTGCCGAACCCTGAAAATGTCAACTGATTGTAACATGGATCCGTAAATATGGTCGTAGTTTTTTAGACTCAGATGTTGGCGTGTCCAATGACTAATAGGTAAGTATCCTATTTTTCTTCACAGAACCAGAAACTGGAGTTGAAATGGAAACTGGAGTTTGAGTGTGCGAAGCCGACCTTGCAGAATTTCATTTCGTGGTGCATTTGTCTGCGCACATGTTGCACATAGTTGTAAACCATAGGCAGCGTTACACACACACTCAGTACGGCCACCACTGAGAATGTGACGGCCGAATAGGCCACAAACTTATAAGCCTTGATACGGCTGTCCACCTCCAACATGATTATGTTGCTGTGAGGTTTCTCTGAAAGCAAAACGAACAGTTGAACGTGGTGTAACTTAGAAATCGGCAGCAAAAAACAACAAAAACACTGTTTCGATCGCAATATTTACAGACAAACACAATCCTGTCCTGAGCAAACAATGAAAACAATTCTGCGCACTAAACCACACAATGCGAATGTTCTTGTAACTTCTGAGACTGTAAGCGAATTGTACGACACCGGAATAAAAAATACGCGAGAAACAGAGATGAAACAAAAAAGGAATGTGTCAAAACAAGTTTGTGTAACCAGATCTAATACTTTCGGACAACGCGGTGATGATCACACAATTACCATCTGTTGCTGATTTAATCGCCGTTTAATGTGGCGCGAAGCAAACTGAAACAATGACACGAGCTCAAAATAGTTTCTGACGGTTTTTTTTGTTTTACTATGATGATGTACAACTGTTGTGTGCGCTAAGAATCAGAAATAACTGAAATGTAAAACTGCAAAAGAAAAACTGTTTGTGAAAGGGTTCAAACTGTGCTTGACGTCATGAACAATTGACAATTTGGCGACTGCCAAATGCTGCAGATTTTTCATAACAACGTGTGCCGGGCACGTTAATTGATTCGTGCCGAAAGCACGCACAATTTAGCAATCAGCGTTGTGCTCGGTTTGCGTGCTACAAATGTATTGATTTCTGCTAAAACAATGAGTGTTACGAGCAGAAAATATTGTTTTGAAACAACACATTGCAAAATATCAGCACAACGACGACGACAACACAGGTGCATGCTGCAAAACGAGTATGCGGCGAGTCACAATGAATATTATAATTTGTAAACGCAGCATAGCAATAAGGTAGTAGTAGTCAATGTTGAGTTGCGACAATGTACACGGGATTGAGCGGCAAAGATGTTGTGCATGTTGAGTGGACGCACACACACGCGCACACGCGCACAGCACCACTGTTGACTGAACACCGTAGCGTGCGCGATCCGACGTTTTATATGCTCACACGCGGATCGACCTATATTTGCACATTTCACATGCACACACACACGCGTTCTTCTGTGTGTGTTTAACTGTGCCGTACACACACACGCACGTCTTGCGTCTGTCACAACAACAACCAACAATGTGCACTGTACAGTGGGTCAGCGGCAGACTATCAGGTGCACGCGCACAAACGCTTTGACCATTTGCTCCATACCGTTTCTTTGTACAGTTTTAAAACTTCCACACATCCATCCATAAGGGTGCGCGCGCGCATTTTAATTCATTTTCGGAGTGGTTTTGTTTCAGAGAGTGCGTTGCTGCGCGTGTGCGTGTGCGTGTTATCTGCCGATGTGCCATTGTAATCTTCACTGTACACCACCACGGTCACTAGTTGCACTTGATCTACACATCACAAACGGTTAATGTGCGTAGTGAATTTCTAAAATCTATTCGCCAAAATGACCTGCCACCCGTTTTTTCTCGCCCGTCTGCGGTGCAGATGATTTGTGCGTTCAAAAACGTGCGCCTAAAATTAATCACTAACATTGCACACGCGCGCTCTGCACCGAGATTAGATACCGAAATTAAGAGAACGGGCCTGGGCGCATTTTACGGGCGCCAATGTATCTTCGGGGTGTGTTTGCGTTGTGTTTGCAAACTTGAATGTGCAATGCGTGCGCATATTTGGTATGGCCATTGGAACATTATGTAAATTCAGGCTGACACCAATTTATTTCATTTTGCTGCTATATGAGCAAACGAACGAGACAGGAATGACAATTGATGACCAGCGTTTTTACTGTTGACTGTGTGACACGTGACGTGTGCAGTGTGTACTTGCTGGTGCATTGTTTTTATAAATTGAAACCACACAACCGCAGCAGTTATTAATATACGAACGAGTCAGGTCGAAAGAGCACCGTTATTTCGGGGCCAATAGCCGTCGCTGATTCTATCAGAGCCGCCCGCACGAACATAACGGGATGTTTGCAGACTTGTTTGTAATTGTGATGACAACTCTGCGGACACCCTGGTGGTGTTCTTGTTTTGGTGGCGCACGAACAACAAACAATGTAATTCGAGCACGGCTGACGCTGAGGGTGTGTTGTTTTAACAACGTGACACACGCTTATAACGCGTTGATGTTGTTGATGCTGCCAGCCGCTGTCGACACCACTGATCATCTGCGTTGACCGAGCCAGTGGGCCATGTAGACAGTCGTGTTTGTCACTAATTATGCACAACGCAAAGTAACATGATCAACTGATTGCAGGTGGATTTTTAATGAAATAACAACTTCAAAACATCAACTGATGCGTCGGGGTCAAAAACTAGATTGACTGAATCAGAGTTTTCTGATGAATCTTGGTGGTGGTGAGACAAAACTAATTCAAGAAAGGCACAACGTTGTTCACTATGAATTGTGTAAAATAATGCAAAAATAAAAATAAGATGGATGGGCCTTCTTCCGGTGAGCGAAAACGGGTAATCCGGATAACAGCAGAGTTCGTTTTTACCCAAATCTATGCCATGCCACGCCACGTGCGTGAACTTTGATGGCCCTGACGTCACACGCGTCCAATAAAACACGATCTATGATTTTTTTCACTTTTAATCTGTGTAAAATCGGGATGAAAAACATGGCATTTGTGATCTGTTCTAGGGGTGGCCATTCAAGGTTGTAAGTAAACAAAAGTATGTACTCACCGTGGACCGAAAACTGCAAACATACAGCTAATAGCTAGTGATAGGCTCTTTTTTTCAAATCAATTTGAGATGAAAACCGCTGCTACCAGACAACAGAAAAGCAACGAAAATCATGCGAAACGTATGAGAGCAAATGCTTTCCAAAGCGGAAAGACAACAAATTGATGCATTCATGCACGGTGGTAAAATAAAAAAAAAATTAAAAAAACTGGTATGTTCAGATGGATCACATTCTGTGGAGTTTGTAGTCTAGCTGCGAACAATCTTTAAGAAAGCGCAGTCGAGTGTTCCAAACAAAAAACGAGCATAAATGTGATTTTCCGTAGTTTTCAACTGATTATATACGTCTGGCGCAATGTTCGGAATGCAATGTGATCAAGAATTCAGTGAGAAATGCGAAATGTTTTCGACAAAAACAATCATGACCGCTGTAATTTCGTTTTCGAATTATGTTGTTGTCTGTGGTCACCCATGCAACGCATTCATTCCTGTGTACGCGTAATGCAAATTCGTCCTAAACGTTTTTTTACCAAAAAAACAACAGAATTCGCAAATTGCCGTCATTCCCAAAAATAATCCACCTTTACTGCCTTCTATGGCCGGCTTTTTTTGGGATAGAATGATTTGTTTCCGAACTTGTTCTTTCGTTTCACGACAAACGGAAATTAATGTATATGATTGGAAATAATCAATCAATGCTTTTTTACTGTTTTTTACTATTTCTACATTTTATTGAATATTCATAATTCGCAAAAATAACAAATCCAACAAGGCGAAAGTCGACGGGTTGTTGAGCCGCAATAAATTTACAGGCGTGAAAAAACCACAATATTGATTGTGTGCACATTAAAACGGAATATATAATATCAATATCAATCAACCATTGAGAAAGTACACAGGCGAATCGCTTGGTCAAGTCTGTGCGGCAGTGCGGTGTACCGCGGTGCACGTGCCGCCGGTCGAAACTGGATTTCCGGCAGTGCGCACCGTATCGCGGCCACTGCAGCTCGCTGCACAGCAGACCACACACCCGCACGTCCAGGGGTGGCGGGCTAAACCCCACGGGCACCCCCTGCAGATCGCATCTGATTTTCTCTATGACTGTACTTCTTAATTATCAGCCGCAAACAAATCAGTATCATCGCAAAAAAAAACAATTGACAAATGTCATTCAAATGCGTCGATGCATTATTTCGAACGGACTTTGATTTTCGTTAGAACGAAAGTCGACATGAAAACGTATATTCCATTTAAAATTATTTTTCTTTCTTAAAATGGTCGCGTTGAAAATCCGAAAAACAGTCAAATCGCAAAAAAGTAATGAGAAACGTGATTACGATTGTGTATAGTCGATCGTGTGTGCGCTTTAAAACCGGTTTCACAATATACGATAATCATTTTCGGAAAAAGTGTTTTTTGAAATGCGGTGTTTTTTTCGAAAGGCAAAGGCACCATGACATTGCAGTTGAGCGTTTCATCGTGAACGAACCGCTGTGAGGACGTTGGTTGATGAGGGGGCGAGCCGGGTGCACGCAGCGTCCTGGTGTTTGCTGAGGTAGCTGCGCAGTGCGAACGCCTTGCCACAGCTGCTGCACACAAACGGCTTCACACCTGGCATCATACAGCACATTGCGTTTTACTGGGACGGTCTGGCACAAGCAAGGGAACACAAATGTTCGGAGTTAAAATAGATGCTGAACATTGCTTCAAGAACAACTGAACCAAACTACGGTAAGCGTACCGGAGTGCGTTTGCGTGTGTGCCCTCAGATTGCTCTTGTCAGCAAACGCCTTCGAACATATGCGACATTTGAACGGTTTCTCGCCAGCTGCAATTGAACATAACCGATTGTTCATTGTGCATTCAGGCTACTTGAAAATATGTTCGAAAATTGGCTGGCATGATCGATGGAATACTTTAAAAACATTTTGAGTTGTTGGGGAAAAGACGTTCACCTTTTTTGTTGAACTATATTTTCATCAAAGCGCAACTACACTGGCCTGGGATTGTTTTTCAATGTGTCAGAGCGATGTTGAGAAAAGCTAAAATCATTTCGAACAGCGAAACCAAGTGTACAGCAAACAGACTGTGCGTTCGCATGTGCCCTTCGAGCAGCCAGTGTCGACTGAATGTCTTTGTGCACACGCCGCACACGCGCGTGCCACCTGATTCAGCAAGCCCTCTTTTCATCGGTCCTGGAACACATGGCCATTGAATGGTTGTAAAATCTGTGCTTTCAAAATTCGGTTGATACTGATATTGTTGTGTTATGTAATTCATTTTTCTGAAAGTTTTCCCGTACCTTTAGTGCCATGTTTCGCACGCAGCAGTGCAGAGGCTTTGCTTCGTTCAGTTTTGTCCGTCAGCTTTTCTGGTTGCTTTTGTGCGAATGGTCGAACCAGCAGCGGTTGAATCGGGGGCTTTGTCGTAACGTGGGGTGTCTCGGGCACAGTTTGGTGACGGCTGTTGAACAGAAACGCAGGCAGTGCTGGCGGCGGCGGTGGCAGCAGCAGCAATGGCGCAGCAGTGGGCACAAACGATGGGCTGAACGCATGCAACGGCTGTGTGGCCACGTGCAACGGCGATTGTGCGTTGAAGACAGTGGCCGCGTTGTTGGTGGCGAACAGACGTTGCTGGCACAACAGAGACAACCACAGCGATGGCCATCGAGGCAGCGGCGTCTGTGCTGCGTCGGCGGCTGCCACGAGCGGACGCACCGGATGCGGCGCAAAAATGTTGCTTGGGCGGTGTGTGACTGCGTGCATCATCCACATCAGCAGAGTGGTGCTGGTGATCTGAAAGAAATGTGTCGCAAGAATGGTTGCACAAGGTCGTTCGCAAAATAGTTCTATGGCGCAGCGAATCCAAAACAATCCACCGCAGTGAATTTACACATTTCAGTGAATCTTCAACTTTTTGAGGTTTTCGTCGCCGACACACATCTGGTCACTGACGACAACCACAAATTCACAAGCTCAATTTGCAAGAACACAATTTTAAAGCCACCACGTGAAAGGCCAAAATTCACGTTCGGCGTTATGCCACACGGCAAATCAGCAGCCCGATTGAAGGAAAAACAGTAGTTGTACTACGGTAAGCACTCAGCTGAGCTAATGAAGTGCCGATTGATCTTGAGTGGCCTAAGATTGCTTACATGTCGGTGCTACTTTGTCGTGGAAGAAAGTGAAGCACCGCTCCGTAACTTGGACAATCGAATGAAAAACCCAAAACTACAAAGTGCATTGTGCTCTTAAACGGTCGATCGCAGCAGATGGACAGCAGAACTGATGCTTACTGCAGCATTGCTTCGTACTCTTCAGCTAATATTAGCACAACCAAGTAATAACACTTTGTTTTTCTGTGTCACATTATAAATTAACGCAGTATATAGCGGCGTGTTGCGCTTAATAGCAGCAAATACAAGCCGCAAATATGCATACCGTAACGAATGAAGGGTGTCATAAAAGACAATGCAGTGTGCATAAAGATTATAAAAAAGCAGAGCAAGCATCACACCTTTTACACAACCTGGCCGGTGCGCTCTCCGTTGAATTACGCTGCAATTCCGCGTATCCGCAGTTCACTTTGTGCTGATTTATTGCGGTCACCTTTTGTAGTGTGCCGTGCCACGGGGCAGGCCAGAACCAGGTACGAATGACATTGTTTTGTTGTTATGTTAGCATTGTTGCGAGTAGTGTGCTTTCATTCAATTGGCCCTGTAACACGTGCGTCGCACTATTGCATCTTCAGTAACACATTGTTCAACTATCCCTCGTAAAACTCCAATTCAAATTGGGTTCGTAAAGCCAAAGAACCGTTCCCATTCACTGCCGAACTTGGGAAATTAAACTGTTTTCGTTAACGTTTACTCAACAATTTGTTGGGTTACCACTCATACATTATGTATAGCTCAACCAAATTGACAAAATGTAGCTCACGACGTTGTTGAGTTGCATTTACCACTGGTACATAGCTGTGCAAAATCATGCAGCACATTTATCGTACAACATCTTGGAAATGCTAATTTTGTTGAGTTACTGGCAGCTCACCATTTTGTTGAGTAAATTGTTGAGCAGACGTTCTCAGTGTAGTTGCACATTTACCCCGATTTCATGCATTTTTATTGTATTTTTTTCTTGCCGTGCAACAAACTGTACTGATCACAATGTTGGGCAAAAAATGGAATATTAACAATATGCGATTTGAGAACATTGTTCATCTGGTGTCGGTTGCCTGTCTTGAATTCAAGTGGCTTGAACTAATTTGGCTTACTTCAATAAGCATTGATTGTGCGTGACACGAGACAAGTTATGGTCCAATTTTCCATTGACTCCACATTTATAAAATATTAGCAGCTGAGCTTGTTTCAGCAACATCACACTGAGAAAAGGGTTTGCTTGACACCTGTACATTTATTGTTTGGAATTTTTCTCAATCAAAAAACCGAAAATGACAAAAAATCACATGGAAAACACTATTTCTTTTGCAATCAGCAGCAATCAGTCTTGGTAGTGAATTAAAAATCGGTGGCACATAAATAAGATGTAAAACCACAGCTGCAACTGTAGAAACTGTAAGATGTTGAACATAATTGTTAAAAATTCCGTCTGATTGCATTTTTGGTAAATATACATGCACTGCAGATACTCTGCTGCTTAGCAGCCGAATGGCATTTTGCCAAACTCCCATGAACGCACTGGCACCGCGCGATTCCATGCCAGCTCATTCGCTGGCAACTTTGTCGAGACCGAAGAGCGTCTCATCGAGTGAGTCGGTCTCCTGCGCGTGTCTGACGAGCGGGATGATGATCAGCAGGAGCAGCGTGATCAGCACGGTCGCCAGGAGGAACACCCAGAAGAGCACGCGGTCGATCACCTGCGCCACCTGACGCCACTCGTTCGCGATCTCCTCGCACTCGTCGTCCAGCTCCTGGCGACTGATCAGCACCTGCAGCGTCTTCAGCACCTCGTCGTGCAGCTGCGAGCGGCCCGCGCTGGCGCCCCGCTCAGCCAGGTGGTCCGTGTCACTCGGGGCCACGTTGACCGTCGGAGGCACGAACGTGCTGCGCACACGCAACGGCACCAGTTCAGCGTTCTCTCGTGCCGACGGCGTCACGCCAACGCCAACTGGCGTGTCCGTGTTCAGGGCACTGCCACCGGTGCAATTGGCGACCAACACTGGCGACCTCGACTGTGCGCTGGCGGTCGCCTGTCCGGAGCGTCTGACGAGCGCGGCACGCTGCTGGTGTTGTTGGTGGCGTCTGTTCTCGATGCCCATGTCGTGCATCAGCTCCTCCTGCATGTTGTCGATCGTCATCTTCAGCGACACCCGTCGCATCAGCGAGTTGTCCATGCGCGAGCGAGTGTTCGCGTACGGCAGCTTCATGCACAGAAAGCGACGCAGCTTGTCCAGGATCAACCAACGGATCCAGAATGGAATCTCCTTGTGGAACGGACCACGGTGATGGAAGTTTAGTACCTGCAACGAAATAAACAGACATCGCGTGTGGTTGACGTTTTAGAAGTAGCAGTAAACGGCGCAGAAACGTCACGAGAACGCATGGCCTACCATGACGGTCATGACGACGGAGACACTCGTCATGCCCATGACCACAGTGAGGTAGATGCCTGAAATCAATGTGCAATGTATTCCTGAAAGAGCAGTGCTGTTGCTGGCTAGGCATGGCGCGACGCACGAACCGATGAGCGGCATCGAGTCGCTCGTCTCGGGCATCTTCTCGGCGATGGCGAGCACGAAGACGCTGAACGCGAGCAGCACGGTGATGCCGAGCGCGATCTTCTCGCCCGAGTCCGGCGGCAGACAGAAGACGAGCAGCGTCAGCGCGGACATCATCATGCACGGGAACACCACGTTGTACATGTAGTAGAGCGTCTTGCGGCGGATGTGGATGAAGAACGTCACGTCCGGGTACGGCTCCGGACAGCACGTGTACTTGACGACGCGACGCTTCTGGTGCACGTTCACGAGGTCGAACTCGCCGCTCACCACGTAGTTGGTCAGGTCGACGTTGCTGCTGCGATTCGTCACGTCCACTTGGAAGCCTGCGACGTTCGCCCGTAATCAGCGTCACTCAGAAAAAGTGAACATTTTGAACAAAAAACGAGAAAAAAGTTAATGTTGAACTGCATGCCGTGTGTTGCGCGTTCTTTCTCATGTTTTTGAGATGTTAATTTTGAACATTATTCTCGGTGCATGTTGAGTTTATCACAGTTTTCAGTCCGCACAAAAACACAACGAACCATGATAAGTCCAGGAGCCAAATTTCAGATAGCACCGTTGACTGTCGAACGGAAAATAGGTGACGTCGATCTTGCAGGTAGAACGCAGCTGCGTCGGTGGTGGCCAGAACACGGTGCCGTCGTGGTAGACCATTGCTCGTGAACGCATGTAACCCGTCGTGTAGTCATCGGCACTGAAAGCTTCGGTGAAACTGAACATAACTACAAATTTTGTTGGTAACCACATTTGTTCACATTCTTTGTGAACTTTACTTCTGTGAAGATCACAGTTCACGTTCTGCCAGTGATCGGGGTGTAAGTTTTACATACATAGGGGTACACATGGTACCAAATTTGATAACAAAACAAAGATCAAAAGCTTGGACACACTCATTAACACCGATGTGATGTAGTTATGGCTACTTTTGTTGAGTCAATGGAGAAGTTGTTCGTAATTTTCTTGTGAATGACATCAGCTTTAAAAACACCCCACGGCTTTCTACAACCTACATTTTTAGTGTCACTAACTTGTTGTATAGCACAATGTCGGGCAACCAAATCAAGTCGCAAGGCACCCGCAATGAATCGATACCACTGAAATCAGCTGGGTTCCACCTCAGCAACTCGTCGTTCCATTCCTGCATTTTGAAATCTTTTAAAACAAGTTTGGATTTTTTGAATTTGCATGAATTTGTGAAATTTAAATTCGTTTGTTTGTAAAAAAGTAAGTTGCGTTTTTCTCGAGTATTGTGTTATTCAAAATCTCATTCAACTCGAACTGAATCCACCATTGTTTTTTTTAATACGCATCTCTTTTGCTTCCTCGTTGCGCGCAAACAGAGAGCGCATCTGAAGTGATTTCATGTTTTGTATGCAGCGTTTTGAATGAATACGCAGCAACAAGGCCAATCCGAAGCACAATGCGGCATAAACGCCAATTCGTGTTCGAGTGTTCTGTTGCAGCGAGCGCAGTGTGTGCATGTGTGATTGGCTTGGCACTGGCACCAGCGGTCTGTGTGTCAGCGACAGCGTCTTCGCCAAAGAACTCCTCTCTCATCTTTGGCGCCCGTGTGATAAATGCATTTGAAAAATATAATATTCCATGTTGACAATTTGTTAGCATGATAACGACGACACAACACAACAAAATGTGCACATAGAGACATCACACTGTGAAAAAGCAGCATTGCACACGCACACGAGCGCACAGCAGCCGAGCTGAGAAAGCAGCGCACAGTACCCCAGAAAATATGTACATACATCTTTGAGGGCAGGCTCATGAAACGATCGAATTAACATGGCAGTGCACTGCGACCGGGCACACAATCAGCCGAGCCACGCCCACTCGAACGCACACACGGTGCAGGAATGCAAAAAAATAAAAAAAATGCCCTCGCGCGCCACAATTCATCTAAAATAACGAAATTCACGGACTTTTATGCGTGCGACCCGGCTGTCGAGTGTCTCCGGTCACGTTGCAACAGCAGAAAACATATATCGCTCGCTGGCTTGCAACAAAGTGCGTGTTATGTTATTGGGGTTCGTGGTTTTATTAGCATATCAGGTGTTAGATCAGCTTTGCATTGAACTGTGCCAACTTATTCAGTTTTCAATTATGCCACGCTGCAAGAAGTTTTACTATTGTAACGCCGGGAACAACATAACACATGGACAGCACTTACTTGGTCAAGCCAAACGTTGATCGTTAGCACTTGGTTCTTTTCGTCCTGCAAACAAAATACAGTGAAAATGTGCTTTAGTGGAGGATTGATTGACAGTCACATTTATAACTGCAAGCCACCTTGTGAGAAACAATGAATATTTGAACTGGTATCTTGTAAAAAAGCCACATGTAAAGCAGTCAAACAGTATATAAAAAACTGGAACGGTCTTCAGGAATAGGTTTCATTTGCAATTTTTTGACCAGTTTTTGTGACTGCACTTGAATAAACCTGTCCCATTATACACATTAACGTGACGCTTGCAGTGTTTTTGTGTTAGTGCAATTGAAACGTTTGTAAAGTGAGCGCCATCGACGTACCATATCAAAGATGTTCGTGAGCGTCAGTCCTAGCTTCACGACAATGGGTGTGCTTGCGTTGCGCACTGGTCGCACAGCTCGCTCGTAGTGCCGCATCAGATGGTACAGCAGTCGCTGTTCGTCCGTCTGTCTACTGAGCCACTGCTCTTGTTGCTTCTCCGGTGGCGTTCTGCTGCTGCTGCCACTTGCGTTCGTGCTCCCCTTCGCCACGTTCAAGTGATGGCTGTTCTGTTGGCCTGTGCAAATTTTGTGAAACTCAGCAAAAATCAACTCACTCACAACTCCTGAACATCAAAAATCAAATCACATGCTCTCGCAGCTGTTCAAGTCACTGAGAATACGGGGCTGCTAAAACGCGGTTACTACATGCACATGCATCTTATGAGAATGTGAACGCTGTTTTAGTAATCACTCCGTAATCAAACGAGTAATAGTCTGTTTAGTAGCGAGCGACTTAAAGCTAAGAAAACAGTAAACTCAGAAAAAAACTAAGCTGTACGTACATGTAGATACTGCCTACAAAATAACCAGAATTTGTATGTCAGCATGCATCGTGCATGTATACAAATCTTGCTCAGTGGCCGTGTTGGTCAGTATCTTGGTAAGTTTTTCAGTGTTGACAATTCGTCGCGGAATTTATAACAAAGTTTCTAAACGGTGACATGACGACAATTGCTGTAACGAACCAGTGTCGACAAGCACAACCAGTGGCAGAATGATGAGCATCAGCGCAGCAAGGCACAGCGAACGCAGCACGCGCGTGCACACACGAATGACACCAGGTGCCTCCTGGTTGCTGCTCCCGAGTTGTGTTCGTCTTGATGTCGCTGTTGGCAATGCGTTCTCTGGCACCATGCTCATCAAATATTATCGATCTCTAAACGATAGCGGGCGTCAGCAAGTCACAAACTGCTGCACCACTGTGGCGACTGTTGCAATCGTTTTATTAATTCGTCCTCGTTGATAGTAATCAAACACGCGTGTTTCCCGCGTCAAACATGCCCAAGATTGTGGGTGCGGTCCAAAGACGTATCCAAGCAGTACCAATGGCCGCAAAAAGCGCCCGTTTCGTCCATGGGTGTGCACACGTGTATGATACAATATGTGATGTCGGTGTCAGTGGACTCACAATGAGTAACGATCAGTATTAGCGCATGAGACCCGGCGGCACGCAAGGCGTCAATGAGCGGCCTCTGCTATCTGTGACAGCCAAGCTGTCTCCATGCGACCATTCGTCAAAAGCAGCACCCACGTCGCGCATGTACACACATTCAAGTGCACCTGAAACACACAATACAACAATGCGCCATGCTTTGTGCGTTTTCACGCATGGCCTCACCCTCCAAACAAACCTCAAACACTCTGATGCTCTCTGTGTACGGTGATGGTGTGACATTTTGTCTCAACAACGTTGGTAAGCTGATATTAGCACACGCCACAAAGACAGCCTGACACGACAGAAAGATGAATTTTTACTACCTTGCGCGCTACAATAAGTTGCTGACTGAATATACGGCCGCTAATGCATGTTGCCAATAACTAACGCGCCGCTACTAATACGTATACTGTATCTCTGATGACTTTTGAAAATTGTGACACTTCAAACTCACATACAAAAACTGTGGTCGTACTGGTCTGACTTTTTCATACAAATATTTGTTCAGCAGCTGTTACAGCGGTTTCAAAGCATGTGACGCATTTGAGTGTGGTGCACGGGCACCTACAGTGTGTATATATAAACGAGTAACAAACAATTCCTATGTATCTAGATAATACGGTTTATTGTGTTCAAAACCGGTTCAGGGCTGCGGGTAGAATCAAAATGAATTTCGATCAAACCCACTGAAAACCAACGTGCAGTTTACAATTGTTCAAGAACGGATCAAACTGCTGACTGCTATTTTAGGAAAACACGGAACAAAACAAGTTTTTTGTTCAATATTGTTGTTACATCATGATAAGTGTGTTCATTGAACATGTGAAACGTGCGACCGCCAAATGCAAAATACGGGCACACAATAGCAACGTTCGGCTTTCAAAACCAGAAAAATTCATGTGGCGAAATTTGCGCTGCGAAGTTTGGATGGAGAGCACGGTGTGACGATGGCACAGAACGTACACGATAGCGCGGTGTAGTACAACAGGGACACAATCGTTTGGCACATCTTCGGCAGCACTCGTGTTGAAGTTGAGAAACACACCAAAAAACATGGGGGAGGGAGGGGAGGCCAAGACGGTGCGACGGAAACGTCACACAGTCACGGCTGCATATCGCGCTCGTGTGCCGTGTGTGCGCCAATGCCACAAGTTCCCAAGCGTCAAATCTGACAATTTTCGGCAGCACAGCAGTCGATGGATGGTGTGTGTCTATTGAATGTTACTTGAGCGCAAGCAAATGGGCAGAGGCAATGGGCAGAACAGGACAAAAGTGAATTTCAGAGCATACAGTGGTGGCTGATGTGCTGTTGACGAGTGAAGCCAATTGAATTATGCAATGCCCTTGCCCATGCGCGTCTTGTGTTGTCTGTTCGCTTTGTTATCATTACAGTCTAACAATCGACACGCACACACAACAAGTGCACACAACTTGTTTTCGCCTTTCGAATGGCACTTTCACAAAAGCAGCGTTTTTGCGTGCGATCAGCGGGCAACACAGATAAGCGGGTCGTGATTCGAGCGCAAAAGTCAGTTGCGTCAACGCAGCACGCCATGCGGCCGCAGACGCACCCGAAAACGAGCTGTTCAGCTGCTGCGTGCACTCATCAACGCAGCTTTGTCCGCGTGCTCATGCACCACAGCAGTCAGCACATACAGTGCAGGCATCTTGGGAAACACTGTTGAATGCAGTTTAGCGCATTTATATTACAATTTATATTCCAGCTGATTTTAGCAACCATCGATTAACGAACACATTGAAAAAAATCGCATAATTAAAAGAAACTCAAAGTTGATGGGGTCAACGAAAATAAAATGACATGAGCTACATGTATCAGATGGCCGCCTACAGCCATACAAATGGAACTTCCGGATTAGAGCAGAAAAACATACAAAAGCGGTAAAGCCGCCAGTTTCGGGAAAAATAATATAAAAACGTACGGTTTACATGTGTGTGTGTGTGCGTTTGTCGCAATGAGAAGTCACGCGAGATGACGTTGCATGTCACAGTATAAAACGGGCTTAGCTGTTTTGGCTTTGACGCCGTCCATCTAACCGTGGCAAACGTCCAAAGACGCTCATGTTCATTTTGAGAGAGACTCACAAATACAGAACTCGTTATTGTATCACAACAGGGAGGTATGTATACAAACCTTCATTTTAGACAAAAGTTATATAATCGCGCGCACATGTACGTACTTCCATACGTAGCAGCACATGTATTTGTTTGACCGTATGAATAAGAATAAATCACAAGTACAGTGGCGGCCAAAAGTGTTGGAACGCTGCGCGCGTGTGTGCGTATGAGCCTTGTATTGCGCGTGTGTTGCATCAGCCGTACAAACGCTATAAAAGAATCCCATGCTAATTTTGTTAGTTTTTTAGACTACTGAGTGTATCTAGTACATGAATCGCAGGTTTTTTTCACTGAATCATACATTTATTTGACAAATACCGAACATTATAACACGCCTCCATTGCATATGACTGGCAGTAAAACTGATTCAAAATCATTGGCAAGAAAACTATTCTTCGCAGTATTAGCGTTTGTTTGTGTTTGACTTGTCTAACAGACGTGTATTGCATTCATGTTTCGGGTTCCAGTCGGGTTGTATTGTTTATTCCGCTATATTTTAATGCCAATTAATTTTGAAACAGTTTTACTGCCAAATGGAGGCGTGTTGTAATGTTAGGTATCTGTCAAATAAATGTATGCTTCAGTGAAAAAACCCTGCGGATAGTGTACTAGATACACTCAGTAATCATAAAAGCAAAAAAAAATTTAGCATGGGATTCTTATAATAGCGTTTGTAAGGCTGATGATACACACGCGCACACATGCACGCAGCGTTCCAACACTTTTGGCCGCCACTGTATGTTTTGTGCTTTGAAAATGACCGGGGACTGGCCACACAGTGCGCGTGCACTGCAATTTTGGGGCACATAAGAAAAAAACGGAACGTCGGACGCCGTGAGTCGGTGCGAGAAAACAGGGCACATCATAAATGCACATGTACAACAGAACGAATGATCAATGTTCACATGAGCACGGTTCATAGGGGAACCGGTAGAGTTTAGTCGAGCGGTGAGCATCAAGCAAGACTGCAATGCGAACGCGCTCAGTACGATTTGGGGACTAGCCGCATGAAGAGCACCATGCCGACGAACGTGACTGCGACCAGCGCAATCAGCGACCACAGCGCACAGTCGCACCAGGAGCGACGCGCGATGAACTCGAGACGGTCGGCCTCGCGCCGCAGACGGCTCTCGTTGCCATCGGCCGCACGCTGCACCCGCTGCAACGTCTGCAATGCAACACACAGCGGTCAGCAGTCGCACATGCGTCAGTGTAGTACACCACTGGACGCACAACTGAAACCGTGGAAAACATTGATTCCAGCAATCAACTGTGTTTTGTTATCTGCGTCGTAGTGTCTTGATGTGTCTGATCCACCACAAGGGATAGTGGCGCAATAGCATCCACCAAAGCCAAATGATAAAAACTACTGGAATACAAAAAAAACACGTGAAAGGTGACAGGCACGACGAATCAAAAAATTAATAGACTTTTGAGACACCAGAAAAGCCACTTGCAAAAACCCGCGCAGCTGAACTAAACTTCTTGAATATGCGACTGAACGCGTTTATGCGTTTGAGCAATGTAAAACAGTCAAAGCATCGTAATCCGTTGCTGCAGAAAAAAAACAGACGAGCAGGAACCGAACGACGACGAAGAAAAATTTGCAAGATACGTACAATGACAATCTTCTTGTAGAACATTCAACAAGAGCCCATTTCAACGGAAAACCTCATCGACTTTCCCCATTGGTCGCACTTCTTTGATCCAAGGCTTTCGAACGTCGAAATTGAACGAACGCGACTAAACCTGCCATCCCTTCAAAATGCTTCTGGCGCGAACTGCCGCTATTGCACCACAATTTACAACAAGCCCATAAACAGACTGCTGCGCATGTGTATCGTGCTCGAACACGCACGATACGAAAATGAAATGACAAAATGCACCTGCCAATTTCGATTCACAAGATCTTGAAACAAAGGTGGATAAAAAAACGTAAAAACACCTCATATTCGACGACGTTCAATTGCGAGAAGTTGTTGTTGCAAATTTGGCAAGCAACAGCAAAAATAAAAAAATCGAGCCCGAAACACGCATTTGAAGACTGATCGAGAATAAACCAAAAATAGACCAGCCACATTGTGATAAGCACATTTTGGCTCAAGCGAATGTGTCAGTTGCAGAACCAATGCGCCACTGAAACTGAAGCGTGCGACTCGACTGATTCGTACCGGTGCAAGCAAGCAATTACGCAGTTTTGTGTTGTGTCGTTGTTTGCGTGCTGCCGAACACAATTCACAGCACAAGCAAACATTAGCGGTGCACACACACGCCAATGAATGACGCATTGCAGTTCATCTTGCGCACTTCTTCTTGGAACTTATGGACATTTAGCAAATAAGCAGATACTCCGGGATGAGTACCAGGCTAAGACGGTATGTCTCTGTGTCACTCGGAACGCATTATGTGCGCACAGCGGTGTGTAAGTGCATGAGGCGCCGCGGTGTGTCTAGTAGTTGCAACGACGCATTCAAATTCACAAATAACACAACAACAACAACAACAACAACAACAGCAAACATCATCGATTCATCTTGATATGCGCTATGTCTCGGAGCCTGAGACTTTCACATGCACTTCTTCGTGTGCACAAAAAACACAAACAGAAAATACAGATGAACACAGTGGCTGCTGAAGCGTTTATTCCGAACGCTGCTTACTAATGGCGATAAATAATTAACTCCAAAACGCGCTGCAACGCTGTAAACTGCCAATTGCGCGTGTTTCCTGCAGTGCAACGCCGTCCAACGGGCATGTGACACTGGACTGAAAATGTGGCAAGCCATTTTTCAGGCATTGTTTTTGTTATTATATCACTAAAGTATTGTGTAGTCACTGCTGTCATTTTCGAACCTTGAAAATTGACCATAGTGATTACGTTCGATGCTGTGTATTTTGTGCTCTTCATACCAAAGAAATTGTGAAATAATGAAGTCGACTTTTCAACATCGTTTGTCAGGGACTTTTGTGGTGACAGTGATCACGTCTGAGCATCATTTTCACTGAGCGCAACGAGCACACAATAGGGGCAGTTCAATGGCAATGCCCCTATGTGCGCAGGCACACAACATGCCAGCGACACACTTCATTGGCAGCATCTGTTTCAGAGGTGCCGTCGTTTTGCTTCGTTGAGCTGCACACGGATTATGATACCGTTACAGTGCCATTTATGCTCTCTTGTGTGTTCGCAAAAGAAACGGAACAGAAAACGGAACGCAATGCAAATCAGCAGTGCTTTCCGCCGGCTTAAAAGAATATGGGCACGGCACGATTGATGAAAAAAGTATCATAAGAACAACGGGACACGTGGCGAGGGGACGAGCGCTGCAAAAGCGTTCCATCTTATCAGTGCGGCGTGCATGTGTGCAAGTTTGCAGTCTGTCAGCGGCACACAAGCACACAGAGCGATTATAATGTCAACGCAATCACGACACGAACATGCCAGCCAACCTGCAATGCTGCACCGCCACAGCTGCGCTTTTCTCTCCGTGGGTGTGTCACTGTTAGTACACAATGACAACAACAGCTCAGTTTGACAAATGACTCGACACAGGCTCCGCTGAATCTTATGATCCTCGAGCTCTGTGTTCACTCACACAGTGAGACAATCTGGCTGTTAGGCTTTTCATCCTACTTTCATGTTCCTCTTATGGAACATTTTTTTCGCGCTGGCGTCTAGTCAAACGTGCAAACCAGCAATACGTGTCGTGTCGCATTTTTCTGGTTCGTGTGCTGTGGTGTTTTGCTGTAAAAACGGCTGCAACGGTGTTGTCAGAGTGTATTAGCGGCCAACCTATACGTCTGATAGTAATCACATTATGCTTTTGTCAAGTCCGTTCAAGGATTGTTCTCTGACAAACATGGCCACAGTGCTATTCAGACGATAGGAACCAGATGAGAGAAAACGTGAACTACCACAGTTCATTACAGATTGAACTGTTTGCTGTGCAGCAAGAAAAACATCGAAGGAGATGCGAATCTGAGCAGAAGAAACACATCACGATGCAATGCGCGTGGAAACGCAGTTGCAAGATGCATTCTCCAGAGACTCCCTTTGATGTATGTGCACCTTGACGTCTGCTGTTTTGATTTCTTTTTTGTGTAAATTCAGCTGTAATCAGTTTCAAGCCTGCAGTTGTCAGTTTGTTTCTGCCCGCCAGCAGAAATTTTTATGTGGCTGAGTTATGGGTTTGGGGCAAGTCAAACTTTCGGTAACGGTGGGTTACAGCTGGACTGGCAAGCCAAACTTTCACCAACAGCTAACTTGCAACTTGATAACAATTTCGGTCAGGATGGGGCTGGGCTTGTGTGGACGTCTCGTGAACAATCGGCAAACAGACGCAGACGCCGAAACGAGAAATATAAAAAACGGTCACAGCGATGCAAGCATGCTGAATCGAATCGTGCTCTCGTCTCACCCTGACTGAATGCCGTATGAGAACGAAGCGAATCAGTCGAATAGAAACAATGTGCGAACCTATGAAATGAAAAAAAACATTTGTGTTATCATCACCAAAATATTTGTTTTTATTGGGAGAAGTTGATGAGTGGTGATTGCTTTGGTGAATGATATAATTTGATGATCATTGTTGCCTGTTTGCGCCTTACCCACAATGAGGAGACAGCACAGCAGTGATTTTACAATTCGTGCCACTTTGCCAATGAGTATCGTCTTTCATGGCATGCGGTGCAAGCAACGGCGTGAAGCAGCGTCAGCCGGGTCATTGCACCTGTGTATCGGTGGTGAGCACGTGCGCGGCGACGGTGACGTTCTGCTTGAGACTGCTGGTCAGACTCAGCAGATCGTCGGCAAGTCTGCTCTGCATTTGCTGGTGATGCTTCATCACCACGTCCATGTCGTGCAGCTGCTCGTTGGCCGCCGCATCGCCCGCATCACGCAGACGCAAGCCGGCATCAGCTGCTGCTGACTGCAAGCCTGCACAATCAGCAATGCAACTGCGCTGTCACAAAGCAGGCACCACCGTAAACGACTGCTATTCAAAACTGACGCCAATGCTTCACCTGAACATACAATAAAAGAACTTGCTTGAAAATGAAACAAGCAATGGCAAAAATTATGACCTCATCATAAATCATCAAAAATCACGCAGTCAAGGCAAAAAAGGATGCCCATGCAGTCACGCACGGCAAAAAGTGCCGGACTTCAAAGTGAAGGCAAAAAGCCTGGGCACGCAGTCAAAGAAAGAACGCTGGACTCGCAGTTAAGAGGAATAATTCTGGTTACGCAGTGAAAGCGAAAAAAGCCGGGCGGACCACGCCGTGAACGGTAAAAAGCACCATCACGCAGTCAAAAAGGGTTCACTCAAGGTCGACGTCAAATCCTGGTGCCGTTTCAGTTCGTTTCAAGTTTAAGCATCGCTTCTGTTCTGAATAGCAGTCGCGTGGAAGGTTTCGATCACCCGGAGCAGTTTTCTGCAAACGAGTGCATGATGCACAACAGCACAAACCAACCGGTGTGCTGAGTGTCCTCTGCAAACAGTTCCCGTCTCAGCTCGGCAGCACAACGCAGTCGGTTGCGCAGCTTCAGCGTTCGCTGGCCGTGCGACGTTTGCGCCACCGGCAGCTGCTGCACCGCCAGCAAGCGCTCGTCAGCAGTGTCCTGCAGTGCGCACAAGGGAACGCCAAGCACCACCGGAATGTGACAGCCGTCACCCGACTCACCTTGTGCTCAGCAACGAGCAGTGCCTTCAAGAACGCCACGTCACTGCCGTACTGCATCAGAACGTCATCCGACAGCGAACTGCAATTGCATGATTGTTGCTGATGATTCAAGACTGCGACTTCATGGAAGCATGCAAAGCAAAGTGTGCAATCAGCCCACCGTTCGTCTTGCAGCTCCGTGAACAACCGCTCCAGATGCGAGACATAGTGACGCAGTTTCGTCAGCTGCCACGGCTGCAGATCACGGGCAAGCCGCTTGCACTGCAGCAGAAGACGCTCGAAATTCACGGCACACTTACTAGGGGTGCTCATCGCTCTTGAAACGGGCAGCTGAGCAAAAAATTTGATGCGTTGATGAATAGCAAAAACGATGAGAGAGACGTTCAGGGCTAAAATATCAAGACAACGGGCAAGCGAACCCGTTTCTGTGCTGAGACAAGTTGACACCAGAAAATCAATTTTTATTTCACCCGCATGCTAAAAAATCGTCAAACAAAACTCAATCGAGGGACCACATGACTCGCACACACTCACACTTCATGTTGTTTCCACCGGCAAAAAAAACAAATAAACGGAAAACAATTTGAAAACAGCATTATCGATAACAAATAAGACAACACAGCAGAAACTTTGTGCGAGCACTGGTTTGGGTTGTGCACTCGCCCAATCACAAAACGTGTGAAAAACATTATTTCCAAAGCGAACCAACACAAAACTGCAATTAACACCATTCAAAACAAGCACTCAACAATCACAGTGATCTCCACATTGCTATCTGCCGTCAGCGTCCGCCTCCGCGCGTGCCTGCTCCCTATCGAATTCATCAATCAACGCCTGAATGTCATCCTGTTTCAGCACTTGAATCTTCGTTCGCTCATTTTCGCGGCGCAACGTAGCCATTTCTACTGAAGAGAGAGAAGATTTCAACACGGCGTCGAATGGTAAAAAAAGCTAAAAAATCATTCAAATCAACATTTCGTCCAATAAACGCCGCACGTTTTTCGGCCGACAGTTTAACGTCCATGGTTTTGTTGAGCACTTTTATGGACAGCTTCTTCATGGCGTCTAGATCGCCCGACTTGTATTCTTGCTTCAACAGCGAAACGGCTGCCTGCATTTATTTTTCAGTTGGTTTCTTTCAATGATTTTTTGCAAGATCCAGAAAATTGGGTTGACTAAACCGTCGCTTACAATGTGATTGTTGCCAATGCAAGTGGCCTTCCAACCGGTGTAGTTGCCGGACGGGTCAGACTGGTACAACTGAAAACCGTAGTGTGCGTCCCAGCCCATGTACAGCAACGACACACCGAACGGACGCTTACCTGCACATGACTATGATCATCAGTGCGACTGGCATCTTGAAAAAGTTTGCTGTCACCAATGGGCGAAATGAAATCAGTTGAAATGTGGCAATGCCAGTTGAGTTGAAAACTGTGGACGCAATGCTTGTGAAGTTTGAATGAGCGAGCATTTCTGGGATACCGACCGCCAATCTGAGTGTAAAACTGTTTCCAGTCGCAGACGTACTGCACCAGCTGTTCGCATGGGATCACCTCGCCGTAGCGCAACGCGTACTGTTGAGCGTAATTGCGTAGACGTTGGATCAACACATTCGCGTCTGCAGTGATGCCTGCTACCGTGCACGCCATGTTCCTGAAATGATAAACGCTTTTTGGAAGAGATCCCGCGTCAAGAACGATTTTTAAACGCAGAAAAAACATGCTGTGGTAAGCCTGATTTGAAGGCCTTCAACCGTAAAACAAAAATTGTAAATTGAATTTTATAAAAATCAATGGTGTTTTGAGCGGACGCACTCATTGAGACGGTAGATCTTCTCAGACAACACCGACTCGTCCAGTAGCACGTTTGTGTTTCGCTTCTCAGCTGCAATCAAAATGCCGTCCGTTGCGAGAATACCGAGGCAGGTGCCTGCGTGACTGATTGCTTCCATTGCGTACTCAACCTGATACAGGCGGCCTGCAAACAACGAGACCAACAATCGACGATGCCTTTCACTTTTACTGAGGCTGACAAAAAACACAACGCTCATATTACCGTGCAATGAGCAAATTACAGTGACAATTCAATCACTTATTGATTCATTCATTCATTCGCAATAAAATAATCATCGAAACAAACCAGGGTGTTTGGGTGTCTGAGCTGAAAAATACACCTAAACATTTCTAGATGCATCAAAAATTTTGCAGCTATGTTCGGCGTATGGCTTAGGTTACGTTTTTGCCCTTTATTTCGGCTCCGCCACGAGAAAACGTTGTATGCATGCAAAACGGAAGAAAAGACGGACAATCTCATGATTTTTTGATCAATCACACGTTTATTTCAGTCGCACAAAACCAGAACAGCACGCACTTAACACAAAATTAAACAAAATTAACCTAAAAATTTTCCCCACACACCTAAATATTTGCTCACGTCATTCTCCAAGAATTTTGCAGCTAGGTGGATGCGTATTGTGAGCATTCACTTTAGTTTTCACTAAAAAACCCTGATCCAATCATACAAACCCACCTTCGGGCGAGAAAATTGTGGTTCGCGAGTCGTAACGACGAGCCTGAAAAACCATCAAACTGTGCAGTGTCATTTAAAACAAAAGGTTCAACAACCACGGAAGGAAACCTTTGTTTTCACATCAATAACAAATACAAATATGAAAATACCATGATTAATTGTTGATGGCAGAGGCAGATGTACCATGCACGATGGAGGTGGAGGATGGAAGTAACCGTAACCGACGGACGACTGACCAGAACACCGCAGATAAAATTCAAGCAATACACTTGCAGATTCAGTCAGATTTCAGAAATCAGCAGACCATTGGCTGAAGAAACTTGGTCATTCCGGCAAATTGTTAAAAGCAGCAACTGTTTCAAAAGTCCGAGCAAAAAAATCGACCAAACACGATTTTTCGTACTTCAAATTCGATTGAAAATGTCAAAAAGAAAACAACTATTTGCAAACCGCCTCTTTTCGCCATCGGTGGGGGGTGGTGTGGGGTCGCGGGGTGGGGGGGGGGTGGGGTGGGGTTTGGAGCATAGTTGTCCAAGTCTCCAAGAGCTGGGGTTTGGGGTAGGGTTGGTAAAAAACCGGTTTTTTATATTGCCAGGAAAAAACCGGTTTCTTTTCCGTTTTAAAACCGAAAAAAACAAATGTTTCTCTGCTCCTAAACTTTCCAAAACTTGGCACCTTGAACTCAAAATAGGAAACACATCAAAACTGGTGCTTTTGAGCAGCGTAAAACGCACCCATACAACGTACCCAATTTGCTACTTTTTTGCTACCCAATGCTGCTACCGCTACCCCAATTTTTTGTTTCAAATCATATCAATTTCGCTTTCATTGGTTTCCAGGGCAGCACGTTCAATGAATTGAAAACGACTGGGCAGTGACCATGTAGGTGTGGGAAGCGGGGGAGGGACGGTTGCAAGGAGACCGGACAGCTGACCCCGATTAGTGGGCGAGATTTGCAGAACTGCAAAGTGAAACGGATGGCGTTTCAAAACAACATTTCATCAGCTACCGTTTCAAATCAACAACGTCGTCAGTCAGTCTGCAACTGCACTTTGTTTAGCAGTCACCTTGTCTTCATCGTATTATTTCACTGCTACAAAAACTTCTGCAAAATGATGCTTCACCAGTTCAGTTCGACACAGTTCACTGCACCGTTTTTTCAAAAATATAATTTCGCATTTTATCAATCAAATGAAGAATTCACCTAAGTCGGCCATTTGCAATCAGCAAAAACCGAACTACCGTTTCAGACAATGTCTCTGTGCGAAGCCGTACGGCTTCATATTTAAAAGTACATGTACGGTGGTGGTGGTCCACTCTAGGGTTAGGGGAAAAAAAAATCCGGATTTTTTTTTTAATTAAAAAAAAAAATTTTTAAAAAAAAAAAAATTTTTTTTTACAAGTTAGGTTTGTTCGAAGCGTCTCGTCGAGCTGAGTTCATCTAGACTATTTTCAGAACGATCCGGAAAACTATAAGAGCGAAAATCGTGTTTTATTGAAATTATGTCCATTTCATAGAGGGAAAGTTGCATTTTCAACAGTAAAACAGGACAATTTTCGACGTGTACTTGAATATTGAACCGTTCTTAGTTGTTCCTCTTTAGAAAATTACCAAAATTTGACTGTGTTCAAAAATTCCTGTTTGCTGTAGCTAAGTCGGCAACCCCTGTCGACCCGGTCGCCCCCCCCCCAAGACACTTACTTTCAGGTTCAACCAGCTATGCTATCTGCCACATGGCGAGAGCCCACTCTTCAAATCATCGTATCGAAAACACGTACCATGATTTCGCGATCACGTTGCGGGCAACTGACAGACGCAAGTTTAACACGTTAGTTTAGCTCAGCACGCAAGTTTTAACATGTGGCCATGTTATCGGGTATCTGAAAAACGGTCGTGTGATGTGGTATTAACCAACATCTCCGCTCCAATTGTTTAACAATATATCGCACAACTCCATTGTAGACCTATAACATACGCCAATCAACAAAATATCATGTTCATCTCATGGCCTAACGACTGAAAAAACATGTTCTAAGTTGCAAGAAAACGATTTCTGAAACGATATTTCAATTCAGTTAAGTCATTTCAACGCTAAAAATTGACTCTAGAAGTCATCCAAATCGAAAAACATGGAGTACGTCGGTCAAAATGACCAAATAATGACATGTACCTAAGCACACAAAGAAGTTGGGAAGAAAATTTGGTTTGAACTTTCAAAAAATTATGCCATAAATCGAATTTTCAGAGCAAAGTAGAAGAAAAATTTTTCAAATTTTTTTTTTTAAGTTTGAAAAAAAAAATCCAAATTTTTTTTAAAAAAAAAAAACGAAAAAAAAAATTAAAAAAAAATTTTTTTTTTTCAAAGCCCCTAACCCTAGTCCACTCCACTATAACACAGGAGGGGCGGAGTCTATAATGACCAGACTCACACACGCACCACAGTATAAATATGAAAGATGTTTTAACCAAATCAAAAGCAAATTTTTGACTGGGATTGGTACGGTTGCCCTACAACTTTAAACTGGGTAAATGTTGTGTAACGTTGTGAATGTCTGTTAATGTTTCATATTCTTCCTTTTTGAACTCACTTCGTTTCATTTCAAATCCTTTGTTCTCGCTATTTTATTGGATGGATTGTTTAACACAGTGCAGTTGTGTTTTGAACACGGACACGGAAGCCATTCTATTGAAATGGAATTCTATTCTTATATTCCGACGACGGCGGCGCAGCGAAAAGAAAAGTCAAAATCCATTCTTTGTTTCTTTCAATCGTCTGTCGTCATTCAGATGAGTGCCACTGCCAGTAGCGAAAGTGCGGGGGGTGGGGGCGTGGGGCCGGGGGGTCCACCCCTTCTCAGCCGAAATTTTTTGAAGGGTGTCTGTAGTCGTCACGTGAAGGGGGCAAAATTTTTCCATTGGGGTATCAATCATGGTGCAGTGGCGGCGGCACCCCCACGTTTTGGTACTGCTTTGCCCCTATCATTTTCTTTTCAGTCACTGAGCTCAATACTCAAGCTTTCATGACTCAAGTGACCCAAACTTTTGGATTCGCTGCCCTCCGGGGATATAGCGACCGCAGGCCACCGAAACCGAAATCAAGCTAAGATCACTGGTGCCCCAGGACAGAGCGGGGCTTAAGAGGCTGTCCTCCTCACGTGGCGAGGGTATTGGTTCCACGGGATGGTGAGCCGTCCATAGTTGTTCCACAACCGAGGGGTTGGGGGGGGGGCGATTAGATAGCTGGAGCAAATTTTCCAGATAGATAGATAGCTGGAAAATTTTGGGGAGGGCCGCGGGGCCATGTGACTTTGGGGGGGGCGGTCAAAATTTTGAAATTTGATAGATAGCTAAAACGCTAAAAAGCTATGAAAACAGCAAAATAATGCTAAAAATACACTAACAATCAAGTACAAACGCGTATTTTACCTAAAATTAGCGAAATTTTCAAGAATTACGAGCAAAACTGGTCAATTTTGGTCAAAAATTGACTCATTTTATCGTCTTCGAAGACAAAAATTGTCAGATAAATAGCTGGCTGAGAAAATTTTTAGATAGATAATAGCTGAGCCGAAAAAACCTGTCTGATAGAGATAGATTCGAAAATTTTTTGGGGGGACCGCCCCCCCCAGGCCCCCCCTAGAACAACTATGCCACCATACAAATTGGTTGATTTGTTTCATTTTGAAATTGGCTTGTTGGGAAAGAAAAGATTCATGGTCAGCCGATTTTTTTTATTCAGACGCATCAGTGTAGTGTGTGTCGAGTGATGGGCCTTTCCTTTGCCTTTTTCTAGTTTCTGTCTGATCCTGATGTCGTCGGCAACCACGTGTGTGTCGGACTCGTACGGGCGATGTTGGCTATCAGTCGGTCCAGTCGTGATGAGAGCCGACGTGATCGACGTCGTCGATTAGTCAAAGTTCTGTACGACTCCTCCAAATCCTGACGGATAGTAGAGTTTTTATGTGTTTTTGTTCCATACTTCGTTGTTTTGTTAAGCTGAAGAAAAGAATTTTCCAGGAATGTGAACTACGGACTGCGATGCGACTGCGGTGACTGTCGAGCGGGTAACCTTGACATGGCGGCATTCATAAATAATAGCGGGTTTTTGAAGAGCGCTCGCAAACGAAAGTGGTTTTAGTTTGACCTTTCATTTTTGTCCGTGAACGAAAGCGGCAAAGCATGTGATTGTGGAGTGTTGTGGCTGTGGGTGGACTGCATTATCTTGACGGTTTGTGAAGCTTTAGTTTTTTTGGACTACTACATCTTTGTTGCTCAACAACCTTGCAAGCACAATGCAATGATGCTGTCGGGCAACAAACTTTCGCAGGTGTCCTAAGGCTTAAAGCCTTTTTCAAAGAGAACGTTGCGTTGAGTTGAGACCCGAAACTAAAACAAGAAAAAGTATCAATCAGGAGTTTTCAATAACAGACAGAGACAAAGACAAACAACCGTCCAATGACAAAATAAAACTTGCACGTTTATTGATTAAACAGCCATTCAGTTCAGTTTTAGCGGTTCAAAATTTTTTTAAATTGATTTTGAAGTTAATTTTTTATGATCCGCTTTTGTTTTGGGACGGTAAAGTTCAATAGCCTCTACCATGCAACCTTAAACACACACAGACACAAGCAGAGACGCGCTTGTTTGCAAGGTTAAATAAAACTTGTTCGTTTTTTGACTTCCTCGAGCGGAGAGCGCTTTTCGAAAACCTGAATTTTTTATTTTTCCTGAATGTGGACTTGGCTCCATTTGGAAAAAATGAACTGCTATCAGCTGCCATAAGTTGATTTGATATGAATTGATATTCTAGTTTGTCAGCTGGTTTTGATTTTTGCTGGCTTGAGTTTTAGCAGTCCGTTTTTTTCATTAGTTTCAATTGTGTTGGGTTTTTTGCTCGTTGTTTTTTTCGACATTTGGTGGCATTTTGCTGAGTTTGACTTTGGTAAAAATTAAGGTGATGATCTGCCCATCCGTTTTCACCGATCACATTTGCTTTATTTGATGCATTCACCTATTTCATCAATCCTGTGTTTCTTCAGTTTTTCGTGACATCGTTTGTTTCGTTTGCAAAATGAAATTTTTGTATCGATGTGAACTGACCGATACTTTGTTATGTATTCAGTTGCTCATGATTGTGCCCCTACTGGTGGTGATTTTTGGTGATCTGCTGGTTAGGCCTTCATTTGAAAAATCTCTGAAAACTTTTAAAATTTTGTAAAAACTTGTGGTTGCCGATTAACTGGCGCTCGGTTTGTCCGATTTCGTGGTGCCTTTCACGGAGATGATGAAATCAGAAAACGCAACGTCGCTGTCGCCACCATGGCCAGAGCGCATGACACGTCAAACTGAGATCGTTGACTAATCTGTTGACATTACTGCTGCCGTGCAGTGCTGAAAAGCTCGTTGATACTGTGGATGACATGCTTGAGGTAAACGGCGACGTTACAATCGATAGTCGACCTGAACCTGATAACAGGCACAGGCACATGCCAGTTTATGAATCTGGCGTGCTGATTGGCTGCATCAAAACGGGTAGGAGTGAATAGTGAGCACAATCTGAATACAGCCAATCAGCTAATTGCCCATGATTTGCAGTTCGATTTGTTTGATTTCGTCAGACTGCTAAACTGATTGGCTCCACTTCAGTGTTGTTTGGCCAAGTATCGTGCTGCATTTGTGAGCGCATACAGCAAATGCGTGTCTCTGATCTTGCTTGAAGTTTTGTTCTTGTTTTGCTTTTGATTGATTTGATTCTTTTGATTTGAACTTTGTTGTGCCTATGCCTCTCTGAAATGTTTGTTGGACGTTGAATAAAGAAAGCATTGGAATAACGACAAATGTCGGTGACATTACTGACCAAACAAAAGGTAATGAATAAAAACATTGTGATTGGTCAGTTCTGAATTATTTTTGAAAGACAAGCAAAAAACTCCGTTTGCAGTTTCGACCAAAACAAACGAACTGAAGATTTTGATTTCAAACATTCTGAAATTCCTTTTTCTCTTGCAATCGAAAGCGCAAATCCGTTTTTCAACGTTCGTGAGTTGAGTTCTGGCTTGCGTTGTTGGTTTCTCCGTTTCTTTCAGGCCTGAGCGGAAAACAGACAAAGATTAGAGTTCATTTCGCTGGTTCTGTTTCGTGCTTTCATGTTTTGCAATTGCGAAGTTTTCAATTTCAAAATTGTGTTTGATTAGCTCAGCCAAAGTTGGCATTGACCACACAACCAAACCGAATAAAATTTCGCCTACACTGGGACTGCAATGCAATGAGAAATGCAATGGCGTCGTCGTCGTGCACATGAATGGTTAAAAAAACAAACAACGAGTTTTCTGCTTCAATCCATTGAATAAAAATGCAAAAAAACAAGCAGAAACGAAGGGAAAACCCAGTCAAACAGAAATTTCAGGTAAACTCCCAGTCTTAGTCCAGTTTATTTATGTTGCCTGATCGATCAAGACGGGAGGGGAGCTGCGCTGCGCCGTTTAAAGTTGTAGGCGCACGATTGGTACTAAGAACTAAGATTTCAGGTTGAGTGAGAGTGAGACCAGCAGACAGACAGAAATACTTTTTGTTTTTGTGCTTTTGTTCTGACGACGACGTCTGTATTTTTTGCAACAGAATTTGTAATTGCAAATAAACACATTTTGACCACGATTTTGTGTGGATTCGCAAAAAAAGTTTTGAATGAATTTGTCAAATCTCGTTTCAGTTTGATTTTGTTTTGTGAAAAAATTGAAAATGCTCCAGTCAAAAAGTCAGTAAGGCAAACAGCCGTTCGGTTGAAACTGAGAAACAATCCAATCAAGGATTTCAAACAAGCAGCCTTGCCAAAGCAACGTGCAAAATGACTTGTGACAAAAAACTGATCAGAGACGACGTAAAAAATGAAGAGCCCTCATCCTCATTGATTACCACCATTACGAAGCCCATCTCGTCGTTTTGCCGTTTGTTGATGTGAGAAAAAGAGACAATGCGCCCGACTCGCGGCTGCACGTTGCTGGCGTTTTTCGGGCTTACGGCGCTGTTGTTTTATTGTTGGTCGTTGCTATTCTGTTGTCGAACTGATTGTCAACAACAGCAACATGAGACAGGTGCGTGCAGGAGTCTCGTTTGTCGAATAGTTCTTTTTCTCAAGACTGAAAAGTCGTTCTCTTTCTTTCTCTTGCTGTTTTTGCTTGGTCGTGGTCAATTATAGAGTTGCTGGAAGAAACCACGCACAATCTGGAGAGACGAAAAAACAGCTTCAGTTAGCTTGTAATGAAATCTCCGTGTGTGTACTTTCGGTAAAATTGAGTTGACTCCGGAGTTTAAACAAAAGCATTCGGATTCGGACCGCATAGTTTGAACGAATTTGAACAATAACAAACGCGGTCGATTTGAAAATCGCAACCCCGAAACAGAAAAACGTCATCTGTTTTCTGTCTTTCAGAGAAACCGCGTCCTGCTCGTCTACTGGACAGCGTCGTCAGTGCAACGGCTTCACGGAAGCGTGCGAATCACGAAGAACAGCAACAAGACGAAAACGAAGAGTCCCAAGAAGACGAGGAAAAATGCCGCAACGCCAATAATTTGTCGCCGATCACGTGCGTGATCGAGTCGAAACGCCAACTGCCGTGTTTCCACGCGAAAAACGAACGGGAGATCTTTGTGCCGTTCGGCGCGTTCCTGCAGTCGCAGTTCGACGTCACCGGGAGACTGTCGACGAGCATGAAGAATGGTAGGACTTTCCTACTCAAGTTCGAAGTGTTCTCATTTTTAGAACGGGCATTTTACTAACAAAATGCAACTGGACTTTTTATTACGTGTGAAACAATTCATCCAACCATTAATGATTGATTACGATATGACGGGCAAACTATGAATTGTTTTGAATGATTATGAAATTCAGATTTACCGCAGTGCTTGGCAACTGAAACCAAAAGTAATCAGATAGGTCAGATTAGACCAGAAACTTCCTCCCGGATCAACTGCATGAAGTCGTGCTTCTTTGTGGTCGTAGTTGGTAGCTGTCCTCGCCAATTCCGTAAACTCGAACGTAACAAACATCGCTGGTTTGGCTTGGACACGGAGGTAGGGGTGGGGTAATGAACGGTCGCTGAGCGGAGAGACGGAAGAGACGCGCACACTGTTATCTTCAAAAGTCAAAATCACATACAAAGCTGTGCAAAACGGCACCAATTATTCTTGTTCTTTTTCAGGCCAATCCCAGTTCGAATGGATGCAGAGCTATTCGCGGCTGCACACGCTCACCGAGATCTCCTAAAAGCCGGATGGCATTTTTGGTCCGTTTGCGACGTACAACGTTGAGAAACGCGAGAAGCGCGTGCGCTGCGTCAGCGGGCAATTCGGTGCGTGTTTTTGGTTTCGCGCAACAGAACGAACGGGGCGGACCGGCCAAGGCTAAGCCAGAAAACCGTCAAGCAGGTCGCCCATCGAGATACTTAACTGCCCTTTCACACATTCTTCGGTGGGCTCTCGATAACCCGAGCACTGCGGATAAGACTCTGATGCGCTTACGGTCGACTGCTGACGGTTATACAAGGTAATATCAAAGAAAATTTTTGTTGAACTCTCGAAAAATTGTACCAAGATTACTTCGAATTTAAAAAAATCGGCATTTTTGTTTTTTAATCACTTTTTTTTAAATTTCGATTTTTGTTTGACAACCCTACTCAACACCCGTGGTGACCGCGTGTTTTTTGACGTTGTGTTCTGAGCCAATAACGAAAACACAGACACAGGGCGTACATGTGCGTGTCAGTGTGCTTGTTGGTCTCTGTGCTATTCGAAGATTTGTGAATTTGTGCACTGTTGTGAAATAGCGGAGTTTGTTTTTGTAAGGAGCATGATTTTCTTACAATAGGTTTTGAACAACTTCAAAAATTCCAACACCCAAAGGCAAATTTCGCGTCATGCACGCATTTTTCCAATTAATCAGTCTTCATTCAGGGTTGCCATTGTGGCCATCTGCGCGGTCGTCATCGTATGTCTTGGTGGTTGCTCTGACCGTCGTCTGCTTCCGACACGAATCGTGGCCGATTTTTGACAACAGTCTTTTTGACACGTCATTGTACGGTGCATGTATTGTCATTCAGTCATAGCTTGTGAACGGTGTTCTGTGTTTTCTTTGTTTTGCTGCCCCATAATTAATCGCTATTATTGTGTGGTGTCAAGATTGGACAATTTGAAATCATTTTTTCAGTGATATTTATTGTTCAATAATCAAGTTTTTGAAAAGCTCAGTGATTTTTTGGACTCGTTTTGTGTGTTTGTTTCGGTCCGAATCTGTGTTCGTTTTTTGTTTTGCCTTTTTCTTCAGTTGCGCTGAGTCTTTGTTATTTCTGTTGTTATTCTTGTCGGTGATCTTATTTTGTTTTGTTTTGTATTTTTCTTTCAAATTTACAAAATTTTCTCTCGTTTTTAAATCAAACATTCCAAAAACGCCACATATTAGGCTTTATCTTGTTCGAAAATTGTTGAGAATCTCGTTTTCTGTTCGTTGTTTGTTCAGTTGAACTTGTCTCTCACAAAAACATAAATATCATTTCTTGTGTTTGCAGGTTCTCAGAAACAGCATTTACTCTTTGTTGGGCTGCAAAATTGATTCATTACCAAATTTGTTTCAGTTATCGTTGTACTCTTCCATACCTCTCGAAGTAACGGTAACATTAAGCAGTTTCGTGAAAATGTTTCGAAATTTGAATGCATGAATAAGTCACATTAGCAAAAGCTATTCGTCACACGTTCATTTAACCGCTAAAATGCCTGCAGTGGCAGCCCTGTTTTCGATTCTACTATGACCTATTTTTTTTAAACGTGTCCCACTGAAATGACGTCATATGCCGCCAAACAT
Source organism: Theristus sp. LFF4_11 (assembly GCA_030248135.1). NCBI lineage: Eukaryota > Metazoa > Nematoda > Chromadorea > Monhysterida > Xyalidae > Theristus > Theristus sp. LFF4_11. The sequence continues at coordinate 200,779 of JASANC010005464.1, forward strand.
TCGCTTGCCGTTCACTGCAACCCAGACTTTCCGTTTAGCCGATTTCTTCCCGTAAACAAATGGTGAATGTCGAATCTGTCACACCAAACTGACATTTTAGTGCCTGTACTTTGGCAAACTAGCGTTTTTACAGCAAATGACGTCATTTTCGTCCGGACACGTTTGAATAAGTCCACAATATTAATATGTTGCAGTTGCGCTGGACCGGTCTGACTTCGATGGCAACAAACTTTCGCAAGTGTCCTCAGGTTTTCTCCTCGTCGTATCTCCTCAGATCGTCGCCCAGTATTGTCGTTTCCACTGTCATCGTCGTCGAAAAACGAGGTACACAACGACAATGACAAAGAACAACGCTTGCAAAGAAAAAACCAAATAGCGTCGTGTCGTCCTCGTTCATTGTTTGTCCCGACCCGAATTCCGAGCACGAAGCAAAAGAAATTTCGACTGTAGACGTTAAGAAGACCATGATAAGACAACAAGTGTTCACTTTTCACAAGTTTCTAAAAATATTCCGTCATTCCGATGCATGTTTAGCATTTTTTGTTTTGCCTTTGCGTTAAATTCCAATTCCTGATAAGGATGGTTAACTCCCAGACCGGGATCAGACAAGTACAAACTATAAACAAAAACTAGAGCGTGAAATATCAAGAAAAAAAACTGGAGCTATTTTTAAATAAAAATACCAACCGTATTTTAAAGGAAAAACGCTAAATTTGCAAATCTTTGAAATTACAATGAAGATGGTCAAGTTATCATATATACACTATATATGGACTTTATAGACAAAAAACGAACACAGATTCGGACCGAAACAAACACACAAAACGAGTCCAAAAAATCACTGAGCTTTTCAAAAACTTGATTATTGAACAATAAATATCACTGAAAAAATGATTTCAAATTGTCCAATCTTGACACCACACAATAATAGCGATTAATTATGGGGCAGCAAAACAAAGAAAACACAGAACACCGTTCACAAGCTATGACTGAATGACAATACATGCACCGTACAATGACGTGTCAAAAAGACTGTTGTCAAAAATCGGCCACGATTCGTGTCGGAAGCAGACGACGGTCAGAGCAACCACCAAGACATACGATGACGACCGCGCAGATGGCCACAATGGCAACCCTGAATGAAGACTGATTAATTGAAAAAATGCGTGCATGACGCGAAATTTGCCTTTTGGTGTTGGAATTTTTGAAGTTGTTCAAAACCTATTGTAAGAAAATCATGCTCCTTACAAAAACAAACTCCGCTATTTCACAACAGTGCACAAATTCACAAATCTTCGAATAGCACAGAGACCAACAAGCACACTGACACGCACATGTACGCCCTGTGTCTGTGTTTTCGTTATTGGCTCAGAACACAACGTCAAAAAACACGCGGTCACCACGGGTGTTGAGTAGGGTTGTCAAACAAAAATCGAAATTTAAAAAAAAGTGATTAAAAAACAAAAATGCCGATTTTTTTAAATTCGAAGTAATCTTGGTACAATTTTTCGAGAGTTCAACAAAAATTTTCTTTGATATTACCTTGTATAACCGTCAGCAGTCGACCGTAAGCGCATCAGAGTCTTATCCGCAGTGCTCGGGTTATCGAGAGCCCACCGAAGAATGTGTGAAAGGGCAGTTAAGTATCTCGATGGGCGACCTGCTTGACGGTTTTCTGGCTTAGCCTTGGCCGGTCCGCCCCGTTCGTTCTGTTGCGCGAAACCAAAAACACGCACCGAATTGCCCGCTGACGCAGCGCACGCGCTTCTCGCGTTTCTCAACGTTGTACGTCGCAAACGGACCAAAAATGCCATCCGGCTTTTAGGAGATCTCGGTGAGCGTGTGCAGCCGCGAATAGCTCTGCATCCATTCGAACTGGGATTGGCCTGAAAAAGAACAAGAATAATTGGTGCCGTTTTGCACAGCTTTGTATGTGATTTTGACTTTTGAAGATAACAGTGTGCGCGTCTCTTCCGTCTCTCCGCTCAGCGACCGTTCATTACCCCACCCCTACCTCCGTGTCCAAGCCAAACCAGCGATGTTTGTTACGTTCGAGTTTACGGAATTGGCGAGGACAGCTACCAACTACGACCACAAAGAAGCACGACTTCATGCAGTTGATCCGGGAGGAAGTTTCTGGTCTAATCTGACCTATCTGATTACTTTTGGTTTCAGTTGCCAAGCACTGCGGTAAATCTGAATTTCATAATCATTCAAAACAATTCATAGTTTGCCCGTCATATCGTAATCAATCATTAATGGTTGGATGAATTGTTTCACACGTAATAAAAAGTCCAGTTGCATTTTGTTAGTAAAATGCCCGTTCTAAAAATGAGAACACTTCGAACTTGAGTAGGAAAGTCCTACCATTCTTCATGCTCGTCGACAGTCTCCCCGGTGACGTCGAACTGCGACTGCAGGAACGCGCCGAACGGCACAAAGATCTCCCGTTCGTTTTTCGCGTGGAAACACGGCAGTTGGCGTTTCGACTCGATCACGCACGTGATCGGCGACAAATTATTGGCGTTGCGGCATTTTTCCTCGTCTTCTTGGGACTCTTCGTTTTCGTCTTGTTGCTGTTCTTCGTGATTCGCACGCTTCCGTGAAGCCGTTGCACTGACGACGCTGTCCAGTAGACGAGCAGGACGCGGTTTCTCTGAAAGACAGAAAACAGATGACGTTTTTCTGTTTCGAGGTTGCGATTTTCAAATCGACCGCGTTTGTTATTGTTCAAATTCGTTCAAACTATGCGGTCCGAATCCGAATGCTTTTGTTTAAACTCCGGAGTCAACTCAATTTTACCGAAAGTACACACACGGAGA